>JAJMAO010000021.1:0-155515 GCA_030572575.1 Scheffersomyces insectosa
TGACTTCGGCGCCAGCTTAAATCCTTAGTGAACGAATTATTGTTAAGGGGGGTGCGAATTTTGGTTGGAAAATACTGTATATCCAGACTCATTATTGATTGAAGTTTTATGGCGTGTTTGAGAATCAATTCGTGAATAAGTAGAGGAAATTCCAGGAAATAAGTGGAACAGCGAGTATTACGTCCTATTCCCACCAAATCACTGTTCGGTACTTCTCTTGGTCACAGATGACATTGTCTGGATGACGAATTCTCTATTTCTCTGAGCTCTACACAGCTAACATTGTCTAGACGGATAGCTCTACATTCCCATTACGAATCTTCTAGAACTTCAGCATAAAATTCCCATATGGATAAACATGGGCAATTCACTCTAACAACCACCATTGCAACAACCTCTGCAACCACCACTGCAACGTAACTATACTGTCCATCTAATACTCCCCTGTCTGCACACCAGAGCTCACTATTTCCTGGGAAGATTGTTACTATGACGGCATACAAATTTTGGTAAGGGAAAGAGGCTCGGTTGGAGTGAGTGCGGAAGCAAATGGGACACAGCGGTAATTTAATATGGTGGTAAATTATTTCGGTAACTTTGTATTCTTTGACGTGGTACCGAGAGAGCGTTTGTGGAATATATTCGACAATTGGCCAGATTTCTCACTTCTTTAAACCATATAGCTACCAGGCACATCGAAAATTACAAATTATCTCAGTAAGCATGAGTTTTTTTAAATCATTTACCAAGAGCTCGAACTACTCGCCATTGTCACAGAATGATGGTTCCGGCTCGTTACCGGCTCCAGCCACACAGACAAACCCCAATCTGGCTCTGAACCAGAATCCTAGGTCGTTCACAGCAAGACTCCAGAAATTGAACCCATTCAAAGATAATTCCATCTACTTGGAAGATGATGAAAACTACGTCACGTCAGAGCCAGGATACTTCGAGCTCTCGAAATGGGATAGAATGTTGATCTTTGCCTTGACATTCGCTGGATCAATATGCTGTTACTTGATCTGTATCTTTCTTTTCCCAGTATTGACATTGAAACCTCGTAAATTTGCCATTTTGTGGTCATTGGGTTCCATTTTCTTCATCGTCAGTTTCGGTGTATTGCAAGGTTTCAAAGCATATATGGAACATTTGTTCCTGTCAACCAGAATTCTTTTCACAATCACATTTGTCACCAGTATTATATTGACCTTAGTCAGTGCATTATCCTTGCGAAGTGTTATTTTGTCAATCATTTTCTCGGCTATTCAGTTGATCAGTGCATTGTGGTATACCGTCAGTTACTTTCCTATGGGAAGACAAACCTTAAACCTTGCAGGATCAGTAGCCAGAAGCCAAGTTGACACCTGGATTAATACATAATCTAAAGTTTTATACATAACGAGTACACGACAACATATAAATGGGTTAACCTATTTTGTACGATGGTGTAATAGATTCCTCAAACATTTAGAAGCTTTGCTCGAAGAGGACTAGAATTGATAATGTATAACATTGTTTAAGCTCTATGAAAATTTCTCTATTTACTGTAGATCTTTAAGAACTCTTCCTTCGATAATGTACCGAAGTCAGGGAAGGCGCTAACCAATCCCTTCTCAACAACTTTGACAATCGCAGGGTTGGCGGAGCTGTCATCTTGAGACACCTCCGAAAGTTCAATGATTTTCTCTCCGACAGTACGTAACTTGATGTCATCGTATGTTGTCAAAATCTTGTTCAATGCTTTGATAGTTTGCAATGCCAATACGTATTTACCTTGGAGAAGATATACTTTGAACAAAACTTCGTTAGTAAGCTTCAAGTCCTTTGCTTCATCTGCCAAAGGTTTGAACAATTGGAATAACTTGTCTATGATGCCGTCTTCGTTAGTCAAGTCACTTAAGAATTTGGCTCCGAGTGGATCTTCATCATCTTTCTCGCTCTCGACACGAGCGATGAAGTCTGCTCTCTTCTTATTCGTTTGCGCCTTTGCCTTCTTCTGCTTCTTGTTGTTCTTCTTCTGCTTGTTCAGCTCTTCGGTCAGAGGAGACTCTTCTTTCTTCTTTTTCTCCTGTTCGTTATAAATTTCGAAGTAGATCTCGGATAAACCCTCTAACACACGGGTATAGATAGGAGTAGCATGGAGTTTGTCCTCCCATTTCAATGTTTCCACATAATCCCTTGGAGTACCACGTCTCAAACAGTATGAATGGAAGTCATACTGGTCATTGTAGTAAATCTTAAAGATCTTGACAATTGCATTATATCTCTTCAATGCCAAGCCCTTGTATGTCTCCACATTCTCAAGGAGTTCATTCTCCAATTCCTTGGTCTCCTCGGTGTCTTCACCAGAAGCTCTTAACTCCTTGAGTTTATTTTCATACTCATGGTACAATCTCTTGTAAGCTTCTGCGCTTTCCACCAAAACCCAGTTTACTTGCATCAAGTGCAAGTCTTTGCAACCATTGAGGACACCTTCATCTAACTTGGTGAACAAGGAAATGGTATCGATGGCTTCGTTAACTTGGTTTGCTCTTAAGTAGTACTTAGTAGCCTTCGAGTTGACGAAACGATCTTGTAAATCCAATTCACGACCCTCATTCATGATAACAGCTGCTGCTACGAACTCTCCCTTATGCTTGACAATTCTTGCCTTGACTATATACAACTCTACCAATGTAGGGGAATGCGTTAATGCTTCATCTATGCACTTAGTAGCCTTGTCTAATTCATTGAGGTACAAATAGTGTTGCGCTAAGTAGTACTTGATCCAAACATAGATTGTTGGGTTATTGATCTTTGGCAATTCATTTTCATAGAAATCCAAAACGACCTTCTCAATTATCTTGAGCTTCTTTGGGTTCTTGTACAATGGCTTAACGTTGACAAATGTGGCCGGAATACCTCTAGTTAATTGCGGAACAATATATTCACGAGCCTTTTCTTCAAATTTTGGATTTGAGGAAGGTGTGAAAGTCAAAGGAAGGTACTTTGGGGGATCAGAACGAGGATAGAAACGGGCTAACTTCTCGTACAACTTCAATCTCAATTCCACTGGCTTGCCGACAGTTCCCAAGGAGAGTTCTAGCAAGTGGTAGTAACTTACATTATCAGGGTTCCTTTGAAGTAACTCCCGGTAAACAACGGAAGCTTCTTCCTTTCTATCCAAAAGCATCAAGTATTTAGCCTTGTACTCCATGTATGACAAGAGGTCCTTGATTTCAGGCTTATCTTCCTCTAAAGTCGCAAGTGCCTTCGTGACATCTCCAGATTCACCGAGTATAAGGTTCTTGTACAAGATACATTCACTCTGCTCGTATCTGTCAGCATCGGTCAAATGCTCCTTAATTATGCCTTCAATTTTAGTCAAAGTACTTACAGCGCTACCCAAATCTTTGTTCAAGTGATAAGCAACTGCAACTCCTGTCCAATTGGCTCTATAGCCTGGCTGATGTTCCAAGTACTGCTGTCTTGATTCCTTCAAGTTCTTGTAGTCTCTAATTTGAGTTTGCATGAAAGATAAATCACGCAAAATAGGCTTGTTAGGAGAACCGTTGTCGTTGGCAGCTTTCAACCATCTGGCAGCTTCAGCGTAGTTCTCGACGGAACGGTAGTAGATACCAGCCAAGTGGTTAACCAAATAGTTATCTGGACTCTTCAGAATACCCTTCAAAACGTACGCTTCTGCCTCGGACTTGTTTCCAACAAAGTGGATTATACAACCCTTCAAGGCAAGAGATTCTGCATGACTTGAGTTCTTCTTCAAGTTGCCTTCTACGAGTTTCAATGCTTTCTTGTACTGTTTTGCGTCGTACAATTTCAAAGCTTCGTGGAAATTTCCATCCTCCTTACTGGAGAAGATGGGAGTAGCCTTCTTTGCAACCATCTTATTTCAGCTCTTTTCCAATTGGCCCTTGCTATGGAAACTCTACGTCAGTACTGTCATGAACTGTTCTGATCAAGTTAACGTTGAAAAAATGATTCAAAGTAAGTCACGTGATGTAATTTACTAGAAATTTGCGACAGAAGATAGTGGAGACAAAGGGATTAGTTTAGCAGCTAATGGCAGTCGTTGAAGAGAGTCAGAGGGAGAAGCCTACCTTGGTTGTGTGAAACCTTTCATATCTGGTACTGAGATACAGGTAATGGTTGAAGCAGGATTTTCTTGGTTAATTATTTTGCAGTAATGAGATAGTTCTTGTTGGTATGCTCTAAACGGCTAATGGCTAATACTGTATTGATGCGTTATTCTTTATACAGGTGTGAATTTATTTTGTGTGAGAACTTCTCCAAGACAATAGCGCCTGCAGGGAGTGTAATCTATGGGAACTTAGTTAAGGGATTGCTGCAAAAAAGGAAGACAGCAGTTGTGGGAGGATATTGAAGACGACGTTGTTGAAGTAGTATGATTCAAAAGTGATGGGGAGAGTAAGGTAATTTGTAAGCCTATTCTTTCTTCGAGGTCAATGACTTCAGACATGTTTGCAAAAACTAATATGGTACATAGCAGGCAGCTTGTTTTTCTGAATATTCAATAAATCAATGGTATATGCAACAAAAGCAACTCGGACTTTACTTCCAATGATAAAAGAGTGAACTTCAGTCATTAACATTCAATTAGATTCCCGTGTGACTATACCAGAACTCAAATATAGGAAGTCCGAGAGATTTTGACGTTTGAAATCACCCAGACAAGACAGTGCCAAGGAGTGCCAAACACTTTAATTCATTTTAATTTGTACAACAATTTACTTGCATCCATAGAGGGTACTTCTGGCAGCCAATAACTTATACCTATACGAATATACCTAACCTCCATGCCACAAAGTGTGCCACTCATCTGGCAGTCAGTCGAATACTCGATACTCAGTCTTCCACTATGAAGGACCTCTCACTTTCATCGTCGGAAGCGGAAGCTTCGCAACTTCTCACTTAACATCCGCTCGACGGCATACAACACATCTATTCTATCTTAGCCTTTACTAGAGATGCAAGGAACAGTATATCTCATGTCAAGTGGTAGGTGGCAATGGCATGCATGTAAGTGTTCACATTGCTATTACTTCTCAGTGGAAATATATAGAACAGGCTTATCGTGAAAATTCTCGAACGTGAATTTTATTTCGGAATCAGAAGGTATAAATCTATTGATCGCTTAACTTCGGGTAAATTCACCCTATACTGCTCGCTACTTATAAGGATAAGTCTTGAACAACTCTCCACAACAATAGAGATACTCACGAAATAAAGGAAAGGTACTGAAACAGAAATCCGACATCAATTACAATGTCTGAAGCATCGTTTGCCGACAACGCCACTCCGTACGACGAAATGAGTCTGGAAGCTCAGCAGCAAGAGAAGAAGCGACTCAGGACAAAGACCGCTTGTGATTACTGTAGGAAGAGAAAGGCAAAATGCAATGGGGAAATCCCTTGTGGTAACTGCATGACCCACAACCGTGATTGTACATATACCGTTGTCCCCAAAGTGAGGAAGAAGCGTGTTTCCAAGGGTCAGGCAGGTAGTAAAGAAAAGAAGCATAACCCTAACTCAATCCAGGGACTTAGTAGTAGACTATCCACCTTGGAAAATATGCTTTCCAAACTTGTTTCAAAACTTGATTCTAATAGCCTCATAGACGGTGGTCCTTCAAATAAGGAACTGAAGGATGGTGAATTATCAGATACCGTTTCCTTAGCATCACAACTGTCGATAAGTAACAGTGAAGACGAGGAAGATGACACAGAAGATTTAATTTTGCCGGTTTTGAATGAGAAATCTACTATCAAAGACGAGAAGAAGTTGAGAGAAATGCTAAGACCATCTGCAAGTAAATCATGCCAAATTGTAAATAGTACCAGAGACCGCATATTACAGTACTTTGGTTCGCATTCCATGTTTGCAATATTCTCAGCAAAGTCTATCAAGTGGATGAAGTCCAAAATTGATGAGAAAGGCAACGAAAATGACGAATTGTTATTGCCTATTAGGAACTTGCCCTTGGCTCTCAATAATGCATTTCACTCCAGTATGACGATTTGGACCGATTCTGCTGCCTTCACTAATAAAAGCACGAAACTATTCTTCACCACTGAAGATAAGAATATTATATTTGAAATATTAGAATTCTACTACGAGAACATCAATATAGCACCCTTTTTGTGCAGCTTGAACACAATCAGGGAACTATTCCAGATATACTATTATGCGATTTCAAGCAATGATTTCGATGTCATCAATAGTATTTCCCAGAGTGAGATGTTACTTATGAACATCTCAGTCGCTTTGTGTCTAATTAATAATGCGGAGAAAGAAACATTCGATAAGAACAGCTTTCCAAATATGGCATCAAAACTGATCTCGGAACTCACAGAATTTAGACAGAAACTTTTCTTGAATGCGGTTGCTTGTTATGAGAAGATTTCTATCGTCTGTGAAGGTTTGAGGTCTGTTCAGGGTATTGCATTATTGACCTTGTACATTGAAGCAAGTTACATTACCGACTTCCAAATCAACTATATGTTGGCATCAGTAATGATCAGATACGCATCGGATTTGGGGCTCAACACTGTAGAATGTATCAGAGAAGAGGACACTGAAGAATTGCTGGACTTAAAGAGAAGGTTGTGGTGGTTTTGTGAATACATAGACATTGAGACCTGCTATAGAACTGGAAAATCCAGTTTGATAAACTACAGCAACGTTTCTGTTTTGACAGAAGAGGATGATTATTTTATTTCTGTCCCCCTTGACCCCTTCAAAAGCGATGCATACAAAAAGAATGCTTCACAATTGGTTAAGAACTGTCAGAAAAAAGGCTACAGATATTATTATGTTTATTTCTCATTGATGTTAAGCAGGATTAAGGTGAAAAGTTACAACAAATTATACAACCATAACGCCTCCAAGTTGAGCCAAGACGAATTGATGGACACTTTGCAAGAAATAAATGACGACATGTTTTCCATGGCTAAACTAATGGAACCAGACATTAGACCAACTCTCTACTATATGAAGAGACCTCTGGATTCTGACTCCGCTAAACGAAGCAATTATGGCGATTTGTTTGAAAGTGACAAAACATTCTTCCACTATAGTACACTTTTATTGCAATTGTCGTTTTTTGCGCATTTACTTTCTATTAACCGTGTACCTTTTATGAATAACTTATACGAAAGCAATGAAAGGACCATTAAGTACGGTAATTTGTCGTTGGAAAGTGCCAGAACTATATTGCATTTAGTGGTAGATTTGGAGAGGAACGGAGTACCCAACTCGATTATCAACTGGATAAAGTTCTATCCTTTTATGGCGTACTGCAGTCTCTTAGGTCACTGTTTGGCATTCCCTAAGGAAATAAGCACACATCTGGATTGTGTATTATTAATTAGGGTCTCCATGAACTTCTTTGCATTCAGGCGCGCAGACGGTTCCAGTATCAGACTGTGGGAAGAAACTAGGATATATGACAACAAGAGCACTATGTTTGATTTAATCACGAGATTGTTGTTAAGAATCTTGATCAACTTGATGGATAAAGAATCAAACCACCGATATGCCGATGAAATCAAGGGATTGAAAGAGCACATGGAGGGATGCTCTTCCATTTATCCAGATTTATTCAAGAGCTCGGACTCAGGTAGGCCCCTCAATATGATTTTTAGTACCAATGACAAGGATGATATAAGTAGTACAGCGGGCAGCTCAAAGAAATCGCCAGCTTCGTTTCAATCAGTGGATACCCCTGCGAGCTCATCTCACAGTGCCCAGCTGAAACCATCTTTCACTACTTTAATTAATCCCCAAGATGGTGACATTGATTTTGAACAGTTAACTGAAGAAACCTTCAGCTCATTGATTTCATCTCAATTGAATTACTTGCCCAACTTTTTCTTTGACAGCAATTATGATTTTGGTGTTCTGGATAATACCCAACAGCAAAATGACCTTGATTATTTTATGGATTAAACGTCGTGTGTACTTAAGTTGATCCAACTATAAGAATAGAAAATTAGAGCAGTTGACCGAAGGTTCATCTGCGATTGTATATAATATACGAATCTCGTTTTGTGCAATTTCTGGCAATGTAAGTGTATGCTTATTCGTGATAGTATAACTACCGAAATATGCACCAAAACTTGGGCGCCAAGGCCGAGTCTCAATGGCAAAAATAGTCCTTCAATTCACCGCCGTACGTACGTAGTATGTGCTCCGTTAGTATGCGACCGTATTGCGAGTATCATTGTAAAACTTGATCGCAAATCAGACCGAGGGGCCTGGTGGCCGTTGCATATCGTCAGTCTCAATCACTGATTAGACCGCTTTACTTACATGAGGAAGAGAGGTGTATTTTATCTATGGATGGCAGTATTCTGTTGCAAATATTGGAATACGGTTTGACCCATAAAGATAGGCTGCAAAATGCGGTTATATCTCTCCGGAAGCACCATTTATCCGTCCCGAGCAGTATCCGAAAAATGTAAACAATAGCATTTATTAAGGTTTATCTCCGCCGTATTTCCTAACATCCGCCTACGGGTGCAATCCATTTGGGGAAATTTTCTCGCATGGGTCCCACTTACATCTAGAAGTCAATTAGATCATTACCCCAGCTCACAGCCTGTTCCACCAACGGGCACGTGAATTCCCTTGTTGTTTTGTTCATCAGGAGGGGAAAACCGGGTAGAGATCACCTTCAGAACTGAACTGACCTTGCTCTACCTGCACGTCAGTCCCACTTCTGGTAAGACCGAAAGGTTAATGCATCACCAGAATTGCTCCAAAAACGCAGCCAACACAGTTGCGAAACTCGGGAGAATCGTTAGCAACCACACTAGACCTGAGTCCTCCCTTATTTGAATAACCCCAATAGACCCCAAAGCTGGTAGCTTATCTCGTGCCTTCTTTATACCATCCTATCATTTAGCAATTCTTGGCGGAAACTCCAAATTCTGGGTAAACGATCGTATCTCGTCGTGTGGTACTTCCTTCGTTCCCTCATTACAATGGCCCCAAATCCAGGTACATGGAGCCACTGCTACTACGCCACTCATCCGGTCCTGAACTTTGTCTGGCACACCCGGCTTGAACTTTATAGTTGCGAATTCTAACTTCTTCTGTCAGCGTACACAACCTGTCTTTGCCTAGTCTCTGTTCCATCGTTCCAGAACCGTTTTTCCATGTATAAAGCGCCTTTTGGTTCTCACCTTTTGCATGTAAAAATCTCTCGGTCTCTTAGTTATTTCATTTTAGTGGTGACTCAAGCCATTGCTGTAAATATTACTGCGCTATACGTATAGGTTCATACGAGCTGTTTTTATTTCCTGTGCTATATATACATGCACTAGTCTGCTGTTCTAACATCTTTACCAGTGTGCTACTCTGCTACTAGTACTTCCATCTGCTATCCCCATCATCTCATACTCCCTCCCATCTCGGGCACGCTCGGTTCGCTCTCTACACAGCGCTTCTCTAACTCTGTACTCGCATAACCAGAGTCTGCAAGAATTAACTCCGAATACCCTAGCTGTTGATTCCAGCCAACCCCGTGAAGACTAACTCGCATTACTGTTAATGGTGACAAACCAGTTAGATCCCACATTAGAAGAGCCTGTTAATTCCATAACATCTACCATCAAGAACAGCGCTACCTCTACAATGGAGCTGTCTCCGCTGGGATCAGCTAAGAAGAGGATAAGAGTCGCCTGTGATCATTGTCGCCGTAAGAAAATTAAGTGTGACGGCAGACTACCGTGTTCCAACTGTAACCTGTCCAATGAACCAAACTGTCACTATAAGGAAAGACCCGTCAAGAAGAAAATAAGGTCTGTGCCTAAACAACTAGCCAAAAAGGATGCTCCACCAAAGAAAGTATCGAAGTCGAAGTCAATCGAAATCTTGGATACAAGGTTATCTACATTGGAAAGTGTCATTGTGCGGCTTACAGACAAGTTGGAGGATATAACTAAAGTGGTTCCTTTGAATCCTGGTGTTCCAACCTTCGATGCCTACGGATCAACCTACACTGCTCGTAAAGATCGTGAAAACGATGGTGATAATGGCCACTCGAACAGCAAAGATGGCAATTATTCGTCTTCATCGAGCACGCATACGTTAGACAACAGGGAGAAGGATCACAATTTATCGTCTGACACCTCTGAAACCGATAATAAAGAGGACAATAATGATAACGACGATGACATGACAGCATCTGATGACGACGACGATGATGATGAAGATGATGATGATGATATACAAACCGCCGATGAGGAGTATGCAAACTCGGGACAGAACAATTCCAAAGAAGACCAAGCAGCTCGGCTGACTGCTGAAACTGCTCCTTCGAAGGCAAAGCAATTACTTAGTAATAGAAGTCTAGAGCAATACTTCGGAACTCATTCTATTATGTGCATATTCTCAGACAAGTCTTTGGATTGGATACAGGGGACGTTAGGAGATGAAGGAAAAGACTTTATCACACCAATCAGAAACTTACCAATTATATTCTTCACTAAGCTCAAGTCATTTATGTTAAACTGGATAGACCCTCCCCTTGTGGATGCAAAGTGCCGTAAAAGACTTTTAGAGCGTCCTTTTCCAGAGAATTCCAAAATAGTATACGAGTTGCTTGACACCTACTACAAAGATATTACATTGATCTCCATGCTATGTGAAGAAAAAGAAATGCGTGAGTACTTTGAGAGCTATTATCAAAACTTCCAAGAACCAAACGTCCATAAGAGAAGACGGTTCAGGTTATCCGAGTATCTTATTATGACGACGGCTTTGTTGCTCTGCATTAGTTCCAAGATCGACCAGGAGACTACTGTTTCGCACAACAGCACTCCGAAGTCCACTAGTTCAGCAACAGGTAAAGAGACTCCGAACTCTACACTGTCCATGTCAGATGAGCAGCTCATAGCAATGCAGAGTTCTCTTTTCAACGACGCTATATTCTACTATCACAGAGTATCGGTGATCAGTGATGGTATTACTACAATTGAAGGAATTTTGTTTTTAAGTGTGTACATCGAAACCAACTGGATAACTAGTCATGTGAATTATATCTTGAGTACCGTTGCTATAAGGTTTGCACAGGAAATGGGGTTGCATAGGTCAGAAACCTATCACTCCTTGAGCTTACCAGAACAGGAAAAGAGAAGAAAGATTTGGTGGAATTGCCATTACTTTGACATGGAAATCTGCTTCAGAAGTGGAAAACCGCCTTTGATTAATGGATCAGATGTCACTACCAATAGTGACGAAGACCTCCGGGAATTTTGTGAGAAGAATGATATGTACAAAGAAAAGTTTCCCGAATCTCCAGCCAATAAGGATATGTCAATGAGTATTCGAATGTTAAGTTACCTAAAAGACAGAGATGACCAACATATGTACCACCTATATTTGCTTGTGCTTACTAAGATTCGTGCCAAATCCTATAGCAGGTTGTTCGTGGCAAACGTCCAAAATGAAAGCATTGATAGCGTGACGAAAACATTGGAAGAGTTGAACAACGATATGTTTGAAATCGCAGAAAACATACACGATGATGTTAAGCCGCGCTTCTTTAATGACCCCCACTTCCGTTATATCTCTGATGCTGTTCCATATAGCAAGAGAGATAGTATGTTGGGTGTTCAATTGACTTATTTTTTGCATTTGATGATAATGAACAGAATTCCATCAATGATTATTGCGGACGACTATAATGATGACAAGGCTATTAAGTTCAGAAATCTTCACTTAGATTCTGCTCGTACTATCTTGGTACTAGTGAGGCAGATCAGCAAGGACAACATTGGAATATCATATTTTAATTGGATCTTATTTTTCCCAGTTGCAGCCTTCTTGAGTTTGTCAGCAGCGATTTTGAATCATCCCAATCTTCCGGAGGCTTACAATGATCTCAAGCTATTAATTGACAGCTCAATGAACTTTTTTTCTTCGAACAAAGGTGCCCATGATGTGAAGAGCAGATTCAAGATTTATTCTAAGAAGGATGTTGTGGTAGCGTTAATTGTTAAGTTGATGCTCAGAATCGTGATCAAGTTCTATGAAGAGAAAACTCAGATTTCGATTGTGGATGGAGATGAAAAGTTAAAGCGTCATTTGGACTCACCCAAAAAGTACTTCCCAGATATTTTCAAAGATAGTGCCGAGTTCAGCTCGAC
The DNA here is from genome assembly GCA_030572575.1 of Scheffersomyces insectosa. Classification (NCBI taxonomy): domain Eukaryota; kingdom Fungi; phylum Ascomycota; class Pichiomycetes; order Serinales; family Debaryomycetaceae; genus Scheffersomyces; species Scheffersomyces insectosa. The sequence goes on from JAJMAO010000021.1 coordinate 12,171, forward strand.
AATCACTTCTATACTTGGAGAATCTCCCTTTTCCAATAATTTGAACTTTGATTCACCAACCAATAGTTCATACGGTGGATTTAAAGTGGTTACCGGTCCCAGCGCCTTTCCTAATCCAAGTAAAAGTTCACATTTACCAACAGTTGCACCTAGTCCACATTCTTTCACTACACCAGGACAAGGCTCGGTTAGTGACGCTAGATATTATCCTTCTGGTATAAATGGTACTTCAATGAATGGAAATAGCCCATACAATTTCTCACCAAGTTACAACCCTTCATTGTCTAATATTCTTCACCCAACTGATGCTGGTACACCATCGCAAAATAATCAAGCTTTTGCTGCTCAGCAACAAGGAAGCTTCCCACAATTGAGCCAGCACCCGCCTCCTCTTCCCCAACAATTATATAATAACAGAGGTTCAGTTGACAGCAAAAATCAGGAGGCAATAATTAATGGCGATTACCTTGCTGACTATCTCAATGACGATTGCATAACATCCATGTTTTACTCGCAGATGAATAGTATGCCTAACTTCTTCTTCGACAACAACTTAGGTGTATAAATACAAGGTGTATATATATATATTTATGGTTCTAAGAAATGAAATTAAAGATTAAGTAAGAACTACTGTCACAAAAGACGCAAACGTAAAGTCGTAATGACACGCTCTTGTACGGCTAATTATTACGATATGACACGGCTAAATGCATTTCCTCGATTGAATTTATATATGTACAATATTAAAGATATACGTCGTAACTACCATTAACTAGAATCGCTAAATCATTCAACGAAACGGTGGCGAGATTTGTTTATCTAGTACGGATTACACCAGCAGCAATCAACATGTTGATCTTCTTATTTACCTCTGGGTTCTTCATGTGGTCTTGTAAAGCAGCAGGATTCTCCTTAGCCTGGCCCAAAATACCTTGCATAACAGGGTCTTGCAAAATAGACACAATCTCAGGATCCCTGGAAACTCTTTCCATGGTTTGTTCTGGAGTTTCACCTTCAATAGCCAGGAAACGTTGGGAAGCAGCCTTGTTGAATAATCCATCGATTTCAGACACATTCTTTCCTTCGCCTAATGCCAAGTCTTTCTCACGAGCCTCATTAAGGGTCTCCATAACTTGGGAGTATTCTCTCATGGCCAACTGAGCATTTGCCTTTCTGATATAAGCTCTGATGAATGAAGGATCTTTTTCAATGGCTTTGTTACAGTCCTGAACAGCATCAGGGAATGACAACAATTTAGCCAATACGGCAGCTCTGTTAGAGTATCCTCTGGCATCTTCTGGTGCTCTCTTAATCATTTCTGTGTATGCCTTGACAGCATTTGGCCAGTCTCCCTTTGTGAAGTAATCTTTACCCTCTAACCTAGCTTCTTCTGCCTTTTCTGGGTCAATGTATGCTTGTGATTCCCTGACCTTGATTTCTCTCTGGGTAGCTCTCAACTTGTTCAACACATCAGGAGTTCTGTGTTCAGTCAAGGATTTGTCAAAGTACTTTACAGCATTTTCCAAATCCTCCTTTTTCAAGTATGCGTTACCAGCTCTGGCAAAGGACTTGGCAACAATCTTGTAGTCAGCTCTCAACTCTCTACCCTGTTGGATAGCTTCTTCACAAGTCTCAATAGCAGCGTCAAAGTCGCCCTTTTCGTACTCAGCAGCAGCACGGTTGTTTAAGTATGTAATATCCTTGTGGTGTTCCCAAGCTTCATTGTATGCAGCAATTGCGGCATCGAATTCTCTCTTCTTGTACAAGGCATTACCTCTTGCCTTGGCTGCATCAGCATCAGCCTTGTTATCTTGAACAGGTTCCTCGGGTTCTTCCATCACGACATCTTCTGGGTCAGCATCTTCTGGGTCAGCATCGGCCTTGGTCTCGGCCTTGGTCTCGGCCTTGGTCTCGGCCTTGGTCTCGGCCTTGGTCTTTGTCTCCTTCGGTTGCACAGGGGTGGCATCCTTCTCGGCTGCGGCTGCTGGGTCCTTGTAGGTGTCTGGGTGAGGAGGTTCTGGAGCATCCATATCAATTCCCATGATCACAGCCATAATTGTCATCATACGAGAGTCAGTCATGAACTCAGAAGGGTCCATACTGCCCGGGTTGGTTTGAATGTTGGCAACCTTTTGTACCAATGCTGGGTCTTTCATCATCTCAGCAGTCTTTGGGTTGTTCTTCAATCTGGTGATCAAGTTAGGGTCACTGAAGATAGCACCAAGTCCCATATCTGGTTTGGCATTTCTGCTATTAATTGCATTCTCGACACTCTTGAGCCCCTCCTTAGCCATAGCATTGTTGCCATCTAACTCAAGGGCTCTTTCGTAGTTTCTTTTGGCATCATCCAAGTCACCTAAACCAAAGTGGGCGGCAGCGACTCTGTTGTAACCTTTAGCCCAAGAGCCATTGATTTTCACACACTCCTCGGCATCTTCTAAAGCATTCTTGAAGTTCTTCAAGGAAGCATAAGATCCAGAACGGTTTGAGTAAAGGACGTGGTTTGGAGTTTCAGAAGCAGCAATGGCCTTGGTGAAAGACTCAACAGCTTGGGTGAACTCTTTAGCGGCAAAGTGCTTGTTACCTTGGGCTTTATACTCGTCGGCAGACATGGTTGTGATTATTCGTATTTGGCGATAATGGACACTGATTCAATTGAAGATGTATACACTGAACTGTCTAGATGTAATCAATCAAATAACCACCAAAGATATATATTGGCCTATCTCAGAATCCAGTAACGATCAGGTGGAAAATTGAAGAAATTCTGGAGAAATCAATGCACGTGACGGTTCTAGAATATTCTGCGACTGGGGGAGTGTAGTTTTGCAGTAGTGGTTGAATGAGGGAGACCAATGAGGAAGAACGGTAGGCGTGAGTTATCATAGATGTTAAGATGAATGCGAGATGGAAAGCGGGCCGTGGATATCTAAAGGTAAGGGGGGCCAAAAGTTGGCTTTTCCATGAATATATAGAAATTTCTACTTATAATTGCAGGTCCGATCGATCTCTAGTCAATGAGTAATGAGTATGCAACCGCGAAATTTGCAGCTACTTGGCCATGCCCATACCGAAAAGAGCGCTAAAAAAATTGCATAATCTTAATGTTAATTTGTTCTATGAAGCATTCCTGGCTTCAAAAAAAAATTCTACAATCATACTTGAAACAGCAAAAAGCACAACTATATTTGAAATGTCCACTGATGAGCCATTTTTCTGCAAATCGTGCTAATTAACTTGAAATACAATGGAATTCCGAAAACCTCATAACGAACTCATTATTCCAGACGCAAGGAGGAAGAAACCTTATTGCAAATCAAACTCAACGAACCACATATTGACACCAGAATCTATAAAGCTCCAATCAGGAATATCCCCCGGAACGCACGGCGATGGCGTGTTTTAAGCGGTTTTCAAAAATGCAACAATTGCGGCCACAACATGAAAACTGGTAGCGCCGCCGGATTTCCGGTTCTCACATCAACTCTTCGTAGACTACTACTCTGATAGTCATGCTCGTCTACTTCAGCATTGGCATTAGCAGAGAGCGCCATCAAAACCAAAATCCGTCTTTGAAAGGCACAGAGCGGAACTTAGACGACTCGGAATATAAGTTATAATACCGAATGGACCAGCATCCTATGCAACTACTACTCTAATAGTGTATTTGGATACTATTCGAGATATAAACGTTAATTGGTGTAGCTAACATAAATAAAGTACAAGTGTACAACTAAAGTTGTAAAGCAAACGTATTCAGCCGGGCAACTGTGACATCGCCCGTCCCATAAAAAACCCCAGATTTAGAACTATAAATAAAGAAAGTAGTACGTAAAGTAGACGGACAAAACGCAAAGGAAATGAAGTAAAGAGTATAGAATACAGAGACATCGACTGAAAAATCAATCTCAAAATTCAAATACTCGCCAGAGCGATTACTCAGTCAAACCACTCTGACAAAACTAGAAAATAATGCATCACTAGGAAACATGGATGACAACTCCACGTCGAACTTTGTAGAAGCCAAAACATGTCCCTAACGATCTTTAATAAATCATGATGTATGATGGATCTATCTTTAAAGATCGAATACTTCAGTGATAACCTGGTTAACTAGTTCCAATGGGTAAGCTGGTCCGTAGCCATGGCATCTTTCATGTCCCTTCAATTTGTTCATGACTTCGTTGACATCAACACTGTCAGAATCAAGTTCCATCTCCTCTATCTTTATTTGCAAGTAATCCCAAACAGCTCCCATAGCCAAGATTTTTTGTCCTGCTTGGTCTGGGGCGTCGTAAACCTTATTAATACTGGCAGGTTGAATCTGGTGGTCAGTTCCATGCACCATTGCTTCAATGAAGTCTGTTTGAGTTTTTGGGAATGAAAATTTGTTCACAGCCGTGTTTCTGAAGTCGATTTTAGAAGCAGGTTTGGATTTCAATATTTCATTCTCAGTCAGAATAGAAATGTTCTGTTTTTTGATAGACTCCAATTCGTCCACGAGTTTCTGTCTCTCCACTTCGCTTTCAAGAAGTTTAGCTTCCAACTCCTTCAACTTGGTCTCTTTACGTTCTCTGAAAGCTCGTTGAGCAGCTCTATTTTGAGCCTTTCTCTTCATTTGGAGCTCTTCTTCGTTCAACTCAGAATCGTCTCTGGCAATTAAAATTGCATCTTGTTCGTCCAATACTTGTCTTTTAGACTTCACTTTTCTAGCAATTTTTTCGTCCAAGCCAGCCGAGGTTGAGGACCCATCTGGCGAAAGTACTTGCTTTCCCAATGGAGAGGATTCATCACTTGTAGAGTTGAAGTTGACGCCTATGTTACTGTCAAATAAGTTGGTGGCCAGGTGGTCGCTCTCATACTTCAAGTGGTTAGTGGTGTACTGAGACAGATTAAAATCCTGTTGTGCGTGTGCGGGGAAGTTGTTTGCCACGAAGTTTGGCTGGAACTGCTGCTGCTGTTGTTGGGTGTTGAAAAGAGACATGTTCTCCTGGTTCAACTCCAACCCGGGGAAATCGTCATACACTGGAGGAGTGTTGGTAGTCTGAGCGTCCCAGAATCCCTGGTGCTGTTGCGTATTGATGTTTATGTTGTTATAAGCCATATCCGTATCTTAGTCGTCTCACTGCTTCACTATGGTCAAAGTAAGAGCTGGGTATACAGAATGTTACGAAAAGTGCTTATATATATTATCGTTCACTTCTTCTGTACTATTTGAAATCTGACTTATTAATCAAGAATGAGTGCAACTACAAAGAAAAAAAGGTGGTTCACGTGATCTGGAGTTTAACGGACTGACCCTCTGCGGTAGAAGTCCAGAACCACAGTCAGAGAGACTGCCAAGTACAAGGGCTTCATAGCCTTCCAGTCTAGTGCACGGTGAGAAAGATCTGCGCTGAAATTAGGGTTCTGCTGGGAGTCTGTTCAGGACTCCTTCAAATGGGAATATGTAGACCGGAGATGGGGCCTAGGTTCGAATACTGCGTTAAGAACAATTGTTAAGTAGACGGCTGAAGTTGTCGGGTGCGGAAACACCGAACGCAAAATTTAGGGATACGGGTTTTATCTGAATTGAGAATTATGGATAATTTTCAGCAGTTGGCACATTTCTTTTGCGGTTATGGAACAAGGGGCGCCATATCAATGACCTTGGACAATTATGGTTTTAGGAGAAAGCGAGATCGGAATATAGAAGAGAGAATTTCACATCGGTATTATTTCCAAGGAGTGTTTTGTCTTTGTTATAGCCTCCTGAATATTATATTTTACAAAATATCGACGAAATTGGCAAGAAAGTGAACAGGATGGTCTCATTTTACATTAACTCTATTGAAGGTTCGGAAAACTGTAGCTATCCATTGCTTGCCGTGCGTGTAATGCTGCAGAACGTCAATATCGTAAATGAATGCTTCAAATGTGCCAGATTACCCCGAAAGGCTTAGATATAGACATGGTTGCTAACGGAAATCTGAGCATCCCTACAGCAATAATAGGATATCATTCGTAACACAAAACCAAAAGGTTCAGTGAGGCTCGCTCGTGTTCTTTAACCGATCATAAGCGCTCTTTAGCGAGGCAGACGTAGTTTCATTGGCCACATCAACAGGGTTGCAAAGGAATCAGAATTTTATTTGTTATCTGTTATCTGTATTTACAGATCGGTGATAATGCACGATTATCATCCAGTGCTTAGCAGACTTAAGCGAGATCTAGTAACTGACGGCTGCAAATTGTATCTTAGGTTGTCCTTTCATTCTAGAAATTCTGTTCACAAAGTTTGGACTACACATCTGTGAACCTACGATGCCCTAATATGCTACAGCTAATGTGTGGGCACATCCACCAGACAAAGAGCCAGAGAGAGGCCGGCATAGAGGCAAAAAGTAACTCCACTGCAATCCGTCCGGGCAGGTCCATCTTCAAGTAATCAGATGTACCGGACCGCTTCCAATATTTGAAGCCCAAGAATTAGTCACCTTACTCTTTTGCTACCCATTTACTCTATTGTTTCTCGCTAAAACCCATCCAATATGAACGGAATTGACTTCAGAAAATTCTTGTACGCACAACTGCTGCGAAATGCCTCATCAAATTGATGCTTTTGCCGTTTAGTTTCCCTGCGAAAAACCTGAAGTTGCCTATAACGGAACCCTTTAAGGTATACCAGTTGACCATACAGAATTAGTAGAAGATGAAGATTTTTAGGTGCTTACTCCAGGTTCTTCGCTGAGCGGGTTGTTTAAAGTTAAAAGTCTTACGATTCACTCTCTTCTTCACTTTTATAGTTATAGCTCTTTAATATAATTCTTCCTCTATTCTAGTATGAGTAAGTCTATTACTTCAGAGAAATATGAAAGCGACCAGTCAAATATAGTAGTGGAGTCAGCTGGTGGCTCATCAGACCCAATAAACGAGAAACAAACGGGCTGGAATGCCTTCAAAGATTCTTTCAGAAGAGTCGAACTTCAAGAGGAGTCTTCCGTGGCACTCAATGACATAGAAAAGGCTAATGCTGCTACTTCCAAAGGGGAGTTGCATCGTAAATTGCAAAATAAGCATATTCAAATGATTGCATTAGGAGGTTCCGTCGGTACTGGATTGTTAATAGGTAGTGGAGGAAGTCTAAGAACTGGTGGACCAGCAGCTTTGTTAATAGCATGGGGTTTAGTCGGTACAATGGTATTCTGCGTTATTCATGCGCTAGGTGAGCTTTGTGTTGCTTTCCCAGTTAATGGTGCATTTTCCACTTACGCTACTAGGTTTGTCGATTCCAGTTGGGGATTTGCAGTAGGATGGAATTATGCTTTAATGTGGTTAATTGTGTTGCCATTGGAGTTGGTTGCAGCAGCAATGTCTATTCAATATTGGAACTCAGACATTAATCCTGTGGCTTGGGTTGCAATTTTCTACGTACTCATCATGTCAATCAACTTGTTTGGTGTCAGAGGGTACGGTGAAGCAGAGTTTTTCTTAACTATATTCAAAGTAATTGCAATCGTTGGTTTCATTATACTCGGTGTCGTTTTGGTTTGCGGTGGTGGACCAAATCACGAATTCATTGGAAACAAAAACTGGGTTCATCCAGGTGCTTTTGCTAATGGCTTCAAAGGTGTTGCAACCACTTTTATTACAGCATCGTACTCCTTGGCGGGTTCTGAAATGGTTGGCTTAGCGAGTGCCGAAGTGGATAACCCCAGAAAGGTGTTACCAAAAGCAGTGAGACAAGTGTTTTGGAGAATATTTTTGTTCTATTTCTTGTCTCTTACTTTTATTGGGTTACTTGTTCCATACGACTCCCCAGAATTGTTAGGAAACAGCGGCAATTCGGCTTCTCCTTTTGTGATAGCTATTAAAAATGGAGGTGTCAAGGTCTTATCAAGTATCTTCAACGCAGTAATCTTAATCTCGGTAATCTCGGTAGGAAACTCAGCAGTTTATGGATGTTCCCGTACTATACAAAGTTTAGGAGCGCAAGGGTTGGGTCCCGAGATTCTTGCCTACGTTGATCGCAAAGGCAGACCTTTGGCAGGTATAGCAATCTCGGGAATCTTTGGATTATTATGTTTCCTTTCAGCTTACGAAAACCAAGGTGAAGTCTTTAACTGGTTGTTGAGTGTGTCTGGTCTTGCTACAGTTTTCCTGTGGTTTAACATTGGGTTATGCCACATTAGATTTAGAATGGCGCTTCAAGTTCAGGGTAGATCTACTGAAGAATTAGTCTTCAAGTCTGTCACCGGTGTAGCTGGTTCACTCTACTCTATGGGATTGCTTATTCTCGTTCTTGGTCTACAATTTTGGATTGCCTTGTTTCCTATAGGTAGCCAGGGTAAGGCCAACGCTAAAAACTTCTTCCAGAACTATTTGGGTTCGATTGTCATGCTCGTCTTCTACCTAGGTCACAAATTGTACTCTAGAAATTGGAGAATTTATGTGAAGCTAAGAGAAATCGATTTAGACACGGGTAGAAGAGAGACAGACATAGAAATGCTCAAAGCTGAAATACAAGAAGAAGAAGAGCTTAACAGAAGCACTACTTTACCAATAAGGGTCTGGAATTATTTATTCTAATTAAATGAAATTATGAACTATTAATCTATAATATAATGCAATATGATATGTCATTCCCTTAGGTTTACATTTTGTTTAGACAGCAGCAGCTGCAACTGCCCCAATGCTTTTTGGCCTCTTGTCTCCCAGATTCTTTGATTCTGACCTCTTTCTCTTGGGCACTTTCACAGGTCTGATTTCGCCCTCTCCGTAAACATCGTTGGGGAGTTGAGCTAACTTTACATTTTTGATTTGTATATGGTGCTTATTGGCATCAAAATCTTGCCAAGTTTTACATATGGTGAAAAACTCGGAACATGGGACTTGAATGTCAAGCCTACGGTTTGTACTCTTTTCAGTATCAACCTTCAATCCGATGAATAGTTTAGTCAAGTGAATTTCGTGTTTTTCCTTTGCTAATTCTTCTTTCTTCTCATCATCAGTAGTAGGTAATGTTTTGGTCAAAGTTTCACCGCTTAATGTTCCGTATGAGTTGCACACTTCTTGTGCTTCCTCCTTCGATGCACAGAAATATCCATCATCGAAAGCTTTCACATATGGGTGGGCTAATTCAACTGCCTCTACGACTTCTAGCTTCTGAACAAGTAAACGTAATTTACTCTCCACCATTCCACTATATTTGATATGCTCTTCATAAGTTGATTCTGTTGCTGCCACAATGCATAGGTAAAATTTGTACTTAAAAAAGAAATCATGCTTCTCTAACAAGTCTGACCATATCTTGCGGCCTGCTATAATTTCGTTCATAATGTCTGTTCCTCTTTTGAATTCGCTCAATATTATTGTCTGTGTTGAAGTCGTGATGTTATGTGTAGCACACATTGATGGATATGCTGGTGTAATGACCGGCATTTTATGCAGACGATCATTAGAATACAATCGAGGGTTCCACACTCTGACTTGAAGTGGACCGTCTTCGATTTGCTTAAGCAAAACTGGCTGGGGCCAACTCCACTGCGAATAGATATGGAAGAACTTCTCAACAATTACAGCACTAACTGCATTTGGATATAATTGACAGATTCTGGCTGTCAACATTGCCCATGCTACACCACCGGGGTAACCATAGATGTTACCGTATATGGCTCTTTGTTTGGCCCACATTTTTATACATCTTAAGGCATGCTTGAAGACGGTAGGCTTCGGCACCAATGTGAGAATTTCATCGGTGACACGAGTACCATTTACAGCTCTCAAGTCTTTTTCATCCAAATTTCTCAATAAATTGTTATCATTCAACAAGAGATCTTTGGGTACACGAGGAATATCCAATCTGGCAAATATTAAATCAATGGAATTACCACCAAACTCAATTTTGATAATAGGTACAAATGCATCTGGAACAGGAGCCATTTCTTCCAATTCTGGTCTACCCTTCAACAATTCGGAGAAGACTTCAAAAAAATCATCTCGACTAACATGTTTTGGGGCGACCACTAATGTATCGAGATCTGATCCTGGACCGTAGACTCCCAATCTATACGATCCAAAAGTAAAGATCTTTCCTCCAGCATCTCTAGCCATTCCTTCAGACATGTTCTTCTTAATGGATACTCTATACACGAACTCTTCAGCCAACTTCTGAAAAATGTTGAGGACTTCTACCCTCTTGCGGGTAGCAGCTTCACTTTCAAACGAGCCCTTTTGCTTCAATTCCTTAATCAACGTGTCATTTAATTCATTTTCTTTTGGAGTCGGATTAGCTAGCGAAATAGGAGGCGTCACTCCATAAGTTTGCAGACTCATTTTGATTCCCATTAATGTTGTCAAGCCTTATTTATGATACTTCATCTCCATTTGTATTTAATAGCGAACAGTTTTAAAGGTTACCCGGATGTCCTGATACTTTTTGTAACGAACACGCTCTGCTCATTTAGATGCAAAAGTTCCACCATGCACTATTTCATGCATAAATTGCTGCCAAATCTAACGGTATTAGCATCAAACAAATGAAACATGACCATTACGTAGCAACTTGAACTTATAATATTGCACTTGAACTTTATGAGTGTTTTTTATTTTATATGGTCTTCAAGATTGTCGATGTGGGGTGGCCATCTGCTTGGTTAGTGAAATAGAAATAATGTTTCAGGATCTATTTAGCCCGCTCGTTCTTCAAGCTAAGTGGGGAATATAGTTTCACAATGACCATTAAATTCATTCTACATCCCAGAAACAAGAGGTTTCTCCATATATTTATTAATCCGTACTAATCCGTATGTTATACGTAAACACAAGCCGTACATGCCTGAGCGTAATACTTTCTAGAGCTAGAATCAAACCATCTCCCTTAGTTCTCTTAGTTCTCTTGGAACCAGGGTGGGAGTAAGAGCATTCTTTTTTTGCTAACTTCAAATATGATTATGCTTATATGAAATGATATCAAAGCAGCTGCATCAAAATATCCTCCAAAGCTCTAGAGATGTGCGAAGATTTCTCTTTTCTCCTCTTATTAGACAACCTAGGTATAAAGTTAGTAATTCTGTAATTTATCCGAAAAAGCAATGGTTCTCTTCAAAGACATACCAATTTGCAACCTGAGTAGTCGTGAGTCTTGTACTCTTAGATAGCTCCTTTAATACTGTCAGATTTGCGTATGGTGAGTTGACATTCACACTATACCACTCTTCAAGTATTGACAATTGAGGTTTTGCGAGTCTGTGGCAATTTCTCTTACTGGAGGAAATAACGCTCAAATGGTTGGGACTTTCCCTGCCCACAAGGATTCTCTCTTCCAACATCAATTGGAATATGATTACGAGCATATTCATTTCCAGAAGAAGTTCCTTTTCTCTGCTGGTGAGTTCATGGGGCATATTTAGCAATTCTTGAACCTTCGTGATATAGCCCTTTACATCTTGATTGATACTAAATGAGTCAAAAACAGGAAATGTGCAAACAGTAGAAATATGAATCCTGATTTCAGAATTTATACCTAGAAGTACTCTCTCTCTCATGGCGATCGAAGTTTGTAATGTTTTCCATTTATGTAATTGACAGATATGCATTGAGTTTAAGTAGTTCCCTATGCCTGTTTCAAAAGTGTTTTGCAGTCAATTGTGCAGGAAGGCTTATTAAAATCTCATGCTCTATTCTTATTTTGTCTAACAGCAATTGAGGAGATTATTAAATTGACTTTGCCTTCGTTGTAGCTAGTGGGCTACTTTCTTCCATACTCCAAAGTATTTTATAAGATATTGCAAGCTATTTTATAGATAACTTTCTCGACGTGGCATCTACGTGTTGAGAACTATAAAATCTAATAGCTGGTTGTTCGCGGGTGACTCTTAACCTCCTCTTATCATCAGTGAAAACGGGGCTAAGAAAAGTCGTGCACGCCACATCCGTATTTTTAATGTTTGAAGTTATATAAGAAACCAACACTTGCTTCCAGAATACCCTGGTCTTTACCTTAATTAAGTATACAATGGGATTGACCTCTAAGTTAGATAAGCTCAAGATCAAGGGCTCTAGCGATGTGGACGTGTCTACGGGAAAATTGAACTCTGTGGAGAACTCTGATGATATTGATGAAGTTGACAATGAAGGGCAATCCATTTTACTTGGAATAATCGCCCAACTAAGACCAGGTATGGATTTGTCGAAAATAACTTTACCCACATTTATTTTGGAAAAGAAGTCAATGTTGGAAAGAGTTACTAATTTCTTTCAGATTCCTCAAATTTTGCTCGAAGCAAATGCAACTGAGGACGATTTGCAGAGATTCATTTTGGTTGTCAAATGGTACTTGGCGAGCTGGCACATTGCTCCAAAGGCAGTCAAGAAGCCATTGAACCCTGTATTGGGCGAGGTATTCAGTTGCTATTGGGACAATCTTCCTGAGGACCAATCAGCATACTACTTATCAGAGCAGACTTCTCATCATCCTCCAAAGTCTTCATACTTTTACCTTGTTCCCAAGCTGAAGATTAGAGTTGATGGTGTTGTTATTCCAAAGTCGAGATTTTTAGGCAATTCTTCTGCGGCAATCATGGAAGGATGGGGCCATGTAACTTTGGGCCATAGAGATAATGAAGTTTATGTGATGAACCAGCCTAATGTCTATTGTAGGGGTATTCTATTTGGTAAAATGAGAACTGAGTTGGGTGACCACATGTCCATTAAATGCGCGAGAACAGGTTACGAGGCTGATATTGAATTTAAGACTAAAGGATTTATCAGTGGTACATATGATGCCATTGAGGGTACCATTAAGAATACGAAGACATCCGAAGTGTTATTCGAGATTTCCGGAAAATGGAATGAAGTAATGGATATTAAGAACGTGAAGACAGGCAAAAAAGAAGTCTTGTATAACACTAAAAAATCCGTTCAAATAAGACCGAAGGTGAGACCTATAGATGAACAATGGGACTATGAATCGCGTAAACTCTGGCAGCCTACTATTGTTGGTCTTAGTAAAAGAGACCACGATATCGCCACAGAAGAGAAACAGAAAGTTGAGAATGAACAAAGAGTATTAGCGAAGAAGAGACTCGAAGATGGGGTAGAATTCCATCCTAAATTCTTCAGACCTACCAAGGATCTGGAGCCAGAATTGCAGGATTTAGAATATATTATTTACAAGAAGTTCAACTTGGCTGATGAACCAGAGGAGTTGGAGAAGCACTTGTTTGAAGTCGCGCCAATTCTTCCAGGTCAGAAAGCAGACGAAACATTTCACATTCCCGCTTTCAAAAAACACAAGGCTTAACGGTATAATATATATGCACTGCTACGTTGTTAACTTTGACTTTAATTTAGACATTATGATATATAGGTATATAAACCAATACGTAATTTTGTTGTTCTTATGTAAACATTCCTGTACATAGGGTCCCGTGGTGGGCAATATGTGAACATAACAGAAAAATTGGCAAAGAAGTAATCTATACGTTTCAATTGTAATTGCCAAATAAGAAGTGATTCGCCATGTCTCTCAAAGAGAACGAATTGCTTCTTGAAAGAGTCCGCTCGCTGGATTTCACTTCTTTTGAGTGTATAGATCAATTGAGAAGTCACTGTGACAGCATTGGCATTCAACATGCCCTTGTACAGAAGTTATACTCGTATAGCTACGATGAATTGGAGTTTTATATACCCCAATTTGTACAACTATTAGTTGCATTCCAAACAGACTCTATGGCTCTTGAAGAGTTTCTTTTAGATTATTGCTCGAAATATCCTCATTTTAGTATGGTTGTATTTTGGAATCTACAGTCTTTTATTTTCGAGCTACGTAATGAACCCGAGTCTTACTCCTTCCAAATTGTTAGAAAGTTCATTAACAAGTTGCAGAACATTTTATTTAACAGTGATATTATTATAAAGCCACAAGAGTTTCGGGAAAATCTTCAACCTGCATTAGTCTTATGCGGTGCAATTGCCTCCGCTTTTGGTGTTCCTAACTTCAATGGATATGCTTCCTCTCTAATAAGGTTGCAAGCGAAGCAACAAAAATCTTTTGTATTTAAATTGGCTAATTTCCAAAAAGCATTAACGAAAAATTTAACGATGAAAAACCAAAGAGTATCCACTGAGACGGCTGGAGAGGTAATGTCCGACGATGAAGTCAGGATTAATACTCCCACGAAGCACTCGCAATTTGGCCATCAGAGGTCAGCATCTGTGCCACGATTACAGAGTAAAAAGAATAGTCTTACGTTGCTGTCAGACGAATCAGAAATATACACAACCGATGACGAAACTGACTCAAAGGTGAGCCTTCAAATGGAGAGAGAAATTTCTAATCTTGGCTTAAGGAATGAAAGTCGCATTACGCATAGTAAATACTCAGAAATTGAAGAGAACTTAAAGATTAACACACTGATTAAACCAAAGAGAGGAATTAAAAGCGCTGCATTGCTTAATTCCGCCAAGTCCAAATTTGAAAGCAATGAGGTTGGGAATGCCTATGATCTGCATAATTTTAACTCTCAATCATTACCCGATCTCTCAAAAGTTCATGAAGATGAGGAGCGCCCATATTTAACTCCGACAGAGTCCCAGTCGTCTTTGAGTTTTCCGCATATGTCAATTGATCAAGGGCTTAAAAGAAACCTCTCACTTCATTCCACTACTCGGATCCCATCGTATAACCAACTTTTGAAAACTTTATTAGTAAATTATGCGAAGAAGGAGACAGAATTTATCATGGCTTTGCAAAATATATCCTTAAGACTCTCGCAAGTTCCAAAGGAGGCTAGGCTATCAGCTTTAAGGGCCGAATTATCGATCGTGAATGAAACTCTATTACCTTCGGAAATAGATATTCCCCAATTGCTTCCTGTCACTAGCAGCAAGAATAAAAAGTACCACAAAATTCTTCGGCTAAGCGTTAATGAAGCGTGTGTCTTGAACTCTGCTGAAAGGGTACCCTTCTTACTTCATGTTGAATTCTTGAGTGATGAATTTGATTTCAACCCATTTACTGAAGCAAACCAAAAGATCATTGCAAATAGAAATGAACAAGTGAATGATAGTAAAAATATTGGAAGCAGAAATACAGATATTCTTGATGAATTAGTTGATGCTTCGGAAACAGAATTTAAGTCACCTTCTAGCTTCCGAACGAGTATTGACAATGTGGATGACTCCGTATCACTAATGCTAGAGGAAGAGGCAGATTTGGGAGATATGCCAATGCTTCCCCTGAGAAATGCAAGTCTGAATATTGAAAAGTTGAAGTTAACAGAAAGTCCTGGTAGATTACCGCGATTTGATGGGGATAGAAAAATGTCACCTATGGCATCGATTTCATCTCCTGATAATTCAACTAAGCTACTTGCTGATCAGATGCGGATAGCATCCGTGATGCTTCAGCAATTGGAAAGCTCAGGACAAGCGTTGTCCGAACAATCTATCGCAATTAAGAAGCGTATAGTTGAATCAATGATTGCCTTGCAAGATCAATTTGACGCGATTAATTATGAAAGATTGAACGAACTTAAAGGTGATATTCCTGACGCAGGCGAGAGAAAACTAGAAAATGATTTCAAAATCGGTGAAGATTGGAAAACAAAGAAACAACGAATTCGGAACTCCAGCAAATATGGACATCTAGAAAATTGGGACCTCTGCTCTGTTATTGCCAAGAACGGAGATGATTTACCTCAAGAAGCTTTTGCTTGTCAGCTTATCTCAATGATGTCTTCAATTTGGAAGAGGCAGGGAGTGAAAGGGGCATGGACAAAGCGTATGAAAATCTTAATTACAAGTGCAAGTACGGGATTAGTAGAAACAATTACAAATGCTATGTCAATTCATTCAATTAAGAAGTCTATGACAGAAATTTCTATTAATGATGGCGAGAATTCTAAAGGAAGGATCTTCACATTACAAGATTACTTTGAGAACATGTTTGGGTCTCCTGATTCAAGAAAGTATAAACATGCACAGGACAATTTCGCCAGAAGTTTGGCATCATATTCCATAATTTGCTATGTCTTGCAAATCAAAGACAGACACAACGGAAACATTATGCTAGACAATGAAGGTCATATAATTCACATTGACTTCGGTTTTCTTCTTTCGAATTCTCCTGGAAGTGTCGGTTTTGAAGCTGCACCTTTTAAACTCACCAGTGAATACATAACATTGTTAGGCGGTGTTGAGGGAGCCTCGTATAAGGTCTTCGTTGAAATGTGCAAGAGATGCTTCAACGCCTTACGCAAGGAAAGCAATCAGATTGTAAATTTAGTTGAACTCATGCAGAAAGATTCCAACCTTCCTTGCTTCAAGAACGGAGATAACACTAGTGTACTCTTACAACAAAGATTGCAACTTCAGTTAACAGATGAAGAATCGGACTCTTTTGTGGAGAATGCACTTATTGGAAGAAGTATTGGAAGCATGTACACCAGATTGTATGATCAATTTCAAATGATTACCCAGGGAATTTACAGTTAGAAGATAAAAGCTTTCGGTTGGTGGATCTACTATTCTTTCACTACCCCAGATTTATTTTTTTGATTAGTGCGGCGGTTAGATAAAGGGAGTGGTGAATTTAAATCTACCATGCAGCAAAAAGTTATTACCACATTTCTGTCGCTCTTAAGTAGATATTTTGAGGAATGTTTCACGAACAAGCACATCATAATTTTCCCGGTCTTCAGCAATCAGTACTTTAAACCCAATCTTCATTCCGCATATATCGCGTCATATTCAATATACACTAGCAGTACCATGGCTGGAAAGCCTAAGAAGCACACAGGTAGAAAGTGTCTAATTAATAAGTTCAGAGCTACCACTAAACACACTCCTAGACTTGGCAACGCAGAAAGTGAACGAAGCGAAACATTTTTGATTGAACCACATCATGAGGTGTTTACCGTTAATAAACTTCCGGAACTTCCAATGGAGTCAGATGAATTGAGAAGCATTTTAGATGAATTTACCGGATCTTCTATCGACACTGATAAAGCCACAGTTAAGCAAGGTAGAAAGTCCAAAGGTAAAAGCATAAATGGGTTTATAGCCTTTCGGTCATTTTACACCAAGTCAATAAATAATGCAATATTCCAGAGGCGGCTTTCCCAGAAGCTTGGGGTGGCCTGGCTTTCAAATCCCAACAAAGAGGTATGGAATAGATATGCCCAAGAGTACAATGCAACAGGCATGAACTGCGATCAAAACTTTGTAGAGTGGCTCTCCCATCAATTGAAGATCCAACCAAAGGAAAAGGTCAGAACAATTATTACAAGCACTGTGAAGAGCTCAAGTTGGGGATTCACAACGGGGAATCCTAGGAATATTGTGGAAGATGTATATCTTGTTGAATAATCGTAATACTTCTTGCTTCAAATTACTGAGAGTTCGGGCAAACTGGATACATAAAATGGACGTAGCTGAAAATAATGAATGCGATGATATAAAATGCTATGATACATACGGAGTATTACCGGAAATCTCTCTTATCATTTATGTACTTGCAGTACTACTATACACAATCAACATGCTGTTAAGTATTATTTGAGTGCCTAGAGGATGTATGTAAATTAAAGGAAATTCTTTTTATCCTTAGTAAAATGTACATGAATGACTCTATTTAGAGCCTTGTTATTGCGTGAAAACTCCAAAATCCATGTTATCGATTGTGGAGAGAGTGCCTTACCAGAAACGCTCTCTTGTTTTAGAATGTTGACCAACTCATGGCCCGTTGACTGTCGAATTCTATGTCGGTAGCCTAAGGTTTTGAGTTCGCTTAAGAATGTATCAAGAAAGCGGAGCTTCTGATTTTTGTCCAATCGATCTGTAGTCAAAATACCAGAAATCATAAAGTTTATAACGCCCCCTAAACCTGACTTTTTGTCCTTGTAGAACTGAATGAGCTTAATAGCTTTGATAGGGTCATCTCTAACAATCACTTTAAACAATTGCCCGCGAATAACCAACGAGTCGGTCTTTATATATGAGAGAACATCTCGAAGCCTGAGAACTGTGGCCCTGGAGTCTTGCTCCGATGCTCTATCTACGAATCTCAAGATCTCTGATGTAATATTTCTCATTATGTATTCTTTTCCCCATTTATCCCTCGTGAATTTGAAGGCGGGAGAACAAACATAGGTGCTGAGAGTGCCAATTACCAAGGCGATGTCTTGGGCAGAAAGTAATGAGAAAGTCTGCCCCATAGCACGAATAGAATTGTGAAACATTGCCCGTTCCTTCGAATTTGCTAATAGGTGCAATCTTTGGAACCCTTTTGGAAGTTTCCTATTCATTGGTGCACTTCTTCTCAATATAATGTCCTTGCGGAGAGACATGTGGAGTATTCTCTCTAAAATGGTACCGAGGACAGTCTCATTTATCAATCCATGACGTAGTACGCATGAACGATTTACTTCGAGTAACGTCTTTGTCGACCGAATCTCCGAAGACTCAACAATTTGGGAGTAAAATTTAATAAAGTCCTTCTCAGAATACAAGTGACGATCAATGGATTTCAACAATTCTCCAAGGACCCTTCCCGTTTTGTCGAGTTCATTAAAAACAAGAATTATCCTGGTTAAATCCTCGACTGGGTATTGGTTGAGAATCACATCGTTAGTAAGCTTCTTAACAATTGCTAAAGTTTGTGTTTGACGTTTCTTTCTGAACAACTTCCTTGATATGTCTATAAAATCGGTTTTTGATTCTGCAAGGACTTTTAGTAATGCCGTCAGGAGCAATTGCTCATCTAGCTCAGAGCAGTGGCGGAAAAGGAGCGATCTAATTTGAACATAATGGGGTTGATTAAGTACTTCTTTCATTAAAAGGTTAATGATTTTCTTATTGGGACTGATATTTTTACAGGATGCAGAATACAACAGGTAAATGTTGTATGGTTTGAGTTTCCCTTGCGATCTTAATATGTACACGGCGTCGCTCTCATTGATCTGTATGTGCTTGATAGACTTTAAGTTATGGTTGATCGCCTCTACCATTCTGGGCGCTATCGCAGGCATTGGGATACTCAATTTGGAGTAGTTGGTCAAAACACTGGACATCCAAAAGGATGGGGCTATCAGTGTGAGCCAACCTGGAGTTGTAAGCAATGCTTCACGTCCTTGGAGGGGGATAAAGCAATCACTTACATTTATGTTGTGTTCACTCTCCAAGAGCAGAAAATATTTCCGTAAATACATCATCTCAAAGGTTGTTTCATGATGGATGATGTCTTCGTTTTTCATTTTGAAAGTATTCATATCTTCAAGAGTTTCGATTGCTTCTATCTCGTTCGAGAATTCAAACATTCTTTCTATTTGAGCACGGTCGATATCGAACTTGAAGCTTATCGTATCAAAAATATGGTTACGTAGTCGCTGGTTTGGAACGGCAGATGCTGAAGCTAAAATCAAGTGAATGAGTCCAAATTTGAAGTTGTTATTTTCTTTGAGGGAGAGTGATGCTAAATCTAGGAATTCTTCAAGATCGGTGAGGGATGTATATGTTTCCATGCAAATATTCCAACATGTGTGATACTGCTGGTGGTAAAGAAGTCTTCTCAAGAGAAGTGATCTCAGCTTTCCTTCTAGTGGTGTTTCGATTCTCTCTAGCAAGTATAGATAAGCCTGTGGAGGAATGGATATGGGATTGTGAGATAGCAAGATAAATAGTTTATTATGATAATCCAAAGCCGATTCAAGTTCTCTTTGAAGCTGTGGATCAAGCACACTATTAAAGTCGTCTTGTCCTGGTTCTCCGTAAACTTCGAGAGAGCTATCCAATGAGCTAGCCAAAGCTTTGGATTCTTGTTTAATGAAATTGACAATGAAGTTGGAAACTTTTTGCTGAAATGGAATCTTCTCCTTTGGGTTTGAAATTTCGGCGCTTGTTTGGTTGTTTTGTTTCGTGGAATAGTAAGAAACAAACGTGCTATTTACAGATGGATATGATGCTATATGAGATGCTAATGGTAATGCTGAAAAAGGTAGTGGATATCGATGACAGTTGTGCCAGCGTCGCCGTACGGATCTGCTGCGCTGTATGAGCCGAGTTGAAACTCGTATCATTGGTTTTGGACCGTTTTCAAGGTATAGTATATGCAAGTAGTATATTTGAAGACCGAAGAAACCACCATTGAATAGAATTATAAACTGCTATGAATAAGAATGAATATATTTGATACTAGGACAATGTGCAGGACTAGATGTTCTTGTGACGTGAAAGATGTTGTAGTATATGTAGGTCATAGTTTTTGGATGTATTTTGACTTTGTGGGTACATTGTATAGCTCTGTTTGAAATGGTCTAATGTTGAGTGCATCGGATTGGAGGTACGATAGGTGTTATAATGCCAACTTTCAGCCATGTATCTGGACCTCAGACCTTGTTGGAGGATCTATAATTGACCATATGTAGATCTTTTGATCACGTGATAATGTCAAACCGAGCCGGGCTCTTACTCCGAATCAATACCAAGTCAGAGGTTTTCCTCCAAACACTATGATATGTATCTATAGAAAATCGCAAACCAATAATGAAGTGAATTCGTTTTCTCTCAATTTAAGTCTCTAAATCCTTCTCTACCAACTCTTAATGGTTCAGCTGAGCACTCATTGTGCCTCCATGTTTTACGATTTCCGGCTCTCGCGTTCCAATTTCGGACACACGAAAAGATTTAATGCTCACCGTTTCTTAGAGATTCGAGCGTGTATTGTAAGAAAGGAGAAGTCGGAGAGGAAGAGATCAGGTACAATTGATTGCATTGAAACGATTTAGAACCAACTGTAATTGCTTCTAGTGTGCTGTGAAACGATTTGCCAATAAAATTGCTTTCAATTTCGAGCAATTCGTAGAGCTATCTATAGCTCTATTACGGTTTGTGGTAGTACCCAGCATATATTATATATTGAAGTACCATCGATACTACAAACATTTCATAGCATTACTACAATAAAACAGCATGGCACAGGTGATATGGAATTCGGATATCGACGTGTATAATCCATCCGTAATACCGTACCCCATTGCTAGAAACATCGCCAAGTATCTTCCTATTCAAGACCTACTCTCATTCGCCAGAGCATCAAAGAATACATACAAAGCCGTCAATGATCCTAATTTATGGATATCACGACTCAATGGAATGGGTCTTTGGGAAACTGCAGAGATCCCGCTGAAGGAAAAGCCATTGAGAACAAGCGATTTGAAGGATTTGGACAATCCATTATTGTGCTTGGATCACATTTACAAGTCTTCAAAAGCGGCCAAGATACAAGTTCTAAAGATACACCGAAGTTTGAATCCTTACTACAGTGACTTATTACTCAACAAACCATATGATAGACTCCGAATCTTCAAAGATTTCCAGACTCCTGAAGAGCAGGCCCAAATATTGAACAACTTGCTCGTATACAACAGTATTGACTATATAGACGACTCCAGGACATTAGCTCATGAGAAGATTACCGCATTGTTCGAAATCTTCGAAAATGCCCTCTTACGTGAACTAGAAATCCACTTTGATCTCGAGGACTATGTGAAAACCAAACGGTTTATGAAGATTTTGATCGACTTAAAGAATCAGCAAACATTAATCGACTTCTTCCTACAAAAAAGTATATTTGACAACGAAAACAGTGAATTGTTCAATTTAGAGTCTTTTAATGTGGATAGATACTTCACATTGGTGGATGAGGACTGGGAAAGTAAGCACTACGAGCTCAACGACGAGGCTTTCAAAGCTCTTATTGCTGAAATAGCGTCCGTATTTAATCATCAATCTCATATTATTGACTTGATTTTCCCTCCAACAGTGCCGATCATGTACAAAGTTAGCGAGGAACTAGTATCAAATCAATTGTCGGAATTATTGATGATTTTGATAGAGGGTTCGAAGAAAGTTGGTCTTTATTTAACCCTTGTCCCAGTCTTGTATGAAAAGATAACTGTTGATTTCGTGAATCAGCTCAAACCAAGTGAAAACATTGGCTCCACATATCACCATCTTATTACTGGGTTAATAGATATGCTGTTTGAATCATTTATTGTTGACTATGTGAGAGAGGAAATAGTTTACTTCAAGACAATGTCTAATGACAAGATTATCGAGTGGAAAGAATCTATTAGTAAAAGAGAAGCAGAGACGACACAGAACATTTTAAAGCACGTGAAGACTGAATCGAAGAATGATTTCTTAACCAGTTTCAAGAAAGTCTTCACGATTAATAACTCATCCGGTAATAACGAAGCGGACGTGGATCTCAAGAACTTTTCCGAAATCCAAGCAAAAGCTAAAATCTTATCAGAAAATATTAAATCATTAACTAAAATCTTCAGCCCGGAGTTAGTTTTAGATACATTGAATGATACAAAAATATCATTGCACAGATTACTTAAGTTCAGGGAATTCTCCATTGCATCACTCAAAAAGGACATATTTGCGTCAATGCAAGATGTGTTCATATATGTCATGGACACAATTGGAAACGAGCATTTGAGACCTGGTTTTCAAAAGGGGTTGCAATATTTGCAAACGTATAATCCGAACTCCCCTACATATACGGACTCTCATAATGAATCATTTGTGGAACCCTTGGCATTGTTTTTTGAGCTTATAAATATGGCTGATTTAATCATTCAAATGGTGGATATTTTCTACAAGGAAGAGATGATCAACCGACACATTGTAAGACTCGAGAACTCCATTCTCAACCCCTCATTGCAAAATAAAAAGAAGCTAGAAGCGTTGGTGGACAAATATGTTGCGGATGGTCTAAATGTTGGTGTGGAGGTGTTAGTAAATGAAATTGACAATGTCTACAAGACAAATCTCACAGAAAGTGATTACAATCCACCAGGAGATAAAGAGCCAGCATTTGGTCCTACGGAAGCAGCACAAAAGGCTGTTAAAATTTTGGAAGAAAATATTGACTTGTTGGGAGACGGGGCCGATATTTCCATTGTCGAAGTCTTCCAGCAAGAAATTGCAGAAAGATTCTTCCAGATAATTGTAAAATCGTTAAAAAAGAGTACCATTTCTGTGGTTGGAGCTACTAAGTTGATCTCTGATCTTAACTTGTACTGCGACTTCATTGTCGGAAACATCAAATCCAATAAACGTTTGGTTGTTCCATTATACCAATCTTTGAAGAAGGTAGGTAATATATACTTGATCAGTGGAGATGACTCTAAAGCAATTGGAAAATTGGTCAGTGATTTATCGAAGTTCAATGGAATATTTGGACAAGAAGAAATCTACGAATTTGTCCAGAGAAGACAAGATTGGCCCATTATTAAGAGACATGTGGAAAAGGTCATGTACGGCTTTGGACTTGGAGACTGCTCAATCATGTGAGTAAACAGAGACATGACTTCAATGAACGACGATAATATGTCAACAGCAATGATCTTGAATACATACTATCAAATAGGTATACTTTGCGGTTATATACAGAACCAACCTTCACCTTACCTGATGGGAATAACAATGTAGTTCGTCACCATTTCCCCGTATCGATTGTTTTTGGGAAATTAAATCTGGAATAAAACTAGCCAAGATGAGCTCGCTTCTCTCAAAGCCCGAAAACCATATTCTCTACTCATCTTCTCTTCATTATCTATGCTCCACTTTCCTAACAGCATTAAGTCAAAAATCTTTTCAATAAACTCACGTGACCACTAAGCAAGATGCACTTCAAAATATTTAGCACTTCTCTATACTATGGATACTTGCTTGTTGAACCTCAGCGGTCTGATGATATGATACCCCGAGTAGCGCCTATGATTAGGCGACAGTACGGTGCTGCTGTACGGCATTTTTCGCTGAAAGAAAGCGTGTCTATCGGGCGGACTTTGGAACCCAAACTAGACCCTTTACCGCAAGAAATAGAGAAAGAAGACCAAGAGAAGTTCGGTAGACTCTCCAAAGTATTTGAATTACTTAGTAGTAAAAGAAGTTTTGCATTCAGTGTAACCCATATTGAGAAAATGTACCGAAGCTCCGAGCGCTCATTCATCCAAGACTTGTTGGATTCACCAGAGACCAACATATATGCATTTTTATTTCATCATTACAAGCATTCAGAATCCATACGAACCATGGTTTTACAAGGCTTATTTGAGTTGATACTTCAGGGCGATACCGCTTCAGCATTGTCTATAGTCAATAAAATGAGAGCCTCGGATATAATTTCAAGCCCAACAGGAGACTTACTTAGCACAATAAAACAAGATAATGTCACTCAGCACCACAAAGAAGAGTTGGCTAAATTCCTCATCTTCCAAAGTGTAATGAGTGGCAGTACACTCTTGGCCTCATCTTATTTGAGTCAGTTCCATAGGGAGAATATTAAAATAGACCCAACGATAGTTGACAAAGTGGTCAGCTCTTTCACCTACCAAAAGGACTCCAACCATTTGTACTATTGCCATGTCATACACGGATTACTCGATATATACGGTACCAAAGCCCTATCAGATAGTACCACTTTGCAACTTTTGACATTTATGCTGCTCAGTCCGCAAGCCATTTTTTATGTCAACTTGCTTTTCAACCGGATTGAGAATAAGCAAGAAATCTACAACAAGCAACCTAAACAATACATTCGATCTGCTACCTCCATAATACGGTATAATATAGATAATGGACTACACGAGGTAGCATTGAAAATGTGGCTTGATATGACTAAAATGTGCTCAGCAGATGTGGTTGCCAATGAACAAATCGAAACGACTGTCGAATTAATTAGAAGCTCTCCTGACATGGCCAGTGTAGAAATCATTGCTGAACACTTATCTTCAGAGACACTTCAGAATGATGATATCTTGCCAACCTTATTAGAAAAGTATGGTACTTCTAAAGACTTAATCCAAAAATTCGAAGCACTTATGAAACTATTAAAAGCTCCTTTGAGAAGACTGACATTGACGGCTTTGTTTAAATCATATGTCAATCAAGACAATGAGAAATTAGCGGAAAAGATTCTCCTGTCTCTCTTCAAATCAAAAGATGGAGCAACTGCCGAAGAGATGAATGCCGTATTCACCAAATTGCTTCGCCAAGGTAAACTTGAAGAGAGTATAGATATGATAAAGGCAACTGATATCCACATTGCAAAGAGAGCATATGTCACCATATTCAGCGAAATTCTCCAAGACGGAGCCAGAACTGATAAAGAAAGAGATTTCTTGCGTTCAATGTGCAGCCGACTCCTTCTTGTACCGAAGGAAGACGAAGTCTTTCAGCTCTTAACAGTAGAGCTCATACGATACTACTCCAAGAAGATCAACAACAGGGCTGCCAAAAAGAACTACATTGCAATCAATTACCTCGTTTCCAAGCCTGATATTTCCAAATCAGATAAACTTTCTAAGCACTTCAACCTCGAGAAGGTTCGGATACCTAACAAATTCAAAGATCTTCTTTCGTTGACTAACCACAGTAGAATACAGTGCATTGACATAATAACACAGAGGTCATTACAAGAGAAAGATGTTGACACTCTCATGTGGTCAGTGGATGAGTATAGGTTTCTTGGGTTATCAGTGAAGGAAATAATTCACCATATAAAAAGGATGGATAAGGAGGACTTCTTGGCTACCGTATTCAAAGAGGACATTTACGAATCATGTAATTAGTAATAATATCTGTATTATAGTTCTTATAGACAATTTATGTATATATTTATTTATGTACAAGTGTAGAGTGAATATGCTGGATGAAAGACGTCTCTACTGGTAATGAATGAGTGGAAAGAAACTGAATAGGTTTCCATGGATAGAGTTTTGCAAATACGAAGTGCAGTGACAACAGTTCTGAATTTTACTATTTCTACGAGAGTCTCATACCTTTCTGTTTCTGCTTTCTTTCTTGTTGAACAATTTACCTCCCTTTTGGACCTCTTGAACGTTCTGGCCCATCAAATCAAGCAAATCGTCCTTCTTGGATTCCTTCTCTGGCTCTTCTGAAGAAAGTGCTTCCTCCTTCGGTATGCCTTCTTCCGTTTGGCCACTGAAAGAGGCGAATCTTTGCTTGAACTTGTTGATTTTACCGGTAGCGTTAGGGTCTGAAGTGACCAAGTCCGATCTATTAGGGTTCCAAAGAGGACTATTTCTCTGGTCACTGATCATTCTGATTTCATCCTTAGGAGCCTGGGATCTTCTCTTTATCACAGAACCGTCACTGAGCTCTACAAGAGTATCAAATTGGTAGAAAATGGCGGGTCTGGCCTTACCCAACTTGATCTTTCTCATGACTCTTCTGTTGGACAAGTTAACCTCACCCTTCATGGCGACGTTTCTCTGGAACGACTTGAAGGCGGGAGTTATTCCCTTGTTTGCTATTCCCGACTTGAGCATTATTGTTATCGGTGGATCAAAAGACAGTCGTTCCAACTCCTTCTTCCTCTTCTCTAACTCCACTCTCCATTCATTTGTCTTAACTAAGGCAGGCTGAAAAATTATGAAAAATTTCGGTCGTGTGCCTTTCCCAAAACCGTCTCACTGTTTTCGTTGAAGAATAAAATTTATGATTTGTGAAGAAGAAAGAGAGCAGTGAGAGGCGACTTGAATAGTGTTGTTTGATCTTAGTTGGACCAAGGTGATATTTAATAGAAACGACTAACATCGAGCTGCAGAACACAGAAATCGCTAGTCATGTCTTTTTCCACACAAACACCAACCATTGTGGTTTTGAAAGAGGGTACTGATACGTCTCAAGGCAGAGGTCAGATCTTAAGTAACATCAATGCGTGTTTGGCCATCCAAGACACATTGAGACCGACTTTGGGCCCCTTCGGATCGGACATCTTGATCGTATCCGCCAACGGCAAAACTACTATTTCTAACGACGGTGCCACCATCTTGAAGTTGTTAGACATCGTTCACCCAGCAGCCAAGATGTTGGTGGACATATCACGTGCCCAGGACGCTGAAGTTGGAGACGGTACCACTTCGGTGACCATTTTGGCCGGAGAGTTGTTGAAAGAAGCCAAGAACTTCATAGAAGACGGAATCTCGTCCCACCTTATCACCAAGGGATTAAGAAAGTCATGTGAGTTGATTGTAGACAAAATCAACGAATTGGCCGTCACTGTAACCAGAGAAGACGACGAGCAATTCAGACAATTATTGGAGAAGTGCGCTACCACAGCCATGTCGTCCAAATTAATCAGCAAGAACTCGACTTTTTTCACCAAAATGGTCGTCGATGCGGTGTTGAGCTTGGACCAGGAAGACTTGGACGAGAACCTCATCGGTATCAAGAAGGTACCTGGTGGAGGAATGGAAGACTCCATGTTCATAGATGGTGTAGCATTTAAGAAGACCTTCTCGTATGCAGGTTTCGAACAACAGCCAAAGCTGTTCACAAATCCTAAGATTGTCAACTTGAACGTTGAGTTGGAGTTGAAGGCCGAGAAGGACAACGCAGAAGTCAGAGTAGAACAAGTCAAGGACTACCAAGATATAGTGGATGCTGAATGGCAAATTATATTCAATAAGCTTGACGCTATCGCCAACACTGGTGCCAATATAGTATTGTCTAAGTTACCTATTGGAGATTTGGCCACCCAATTTTTTGCAGACAGAAACATTTTCTGTGCAGGCCGTGTGTCTGGAGAAGATATGGACAGGGTTATTAAGGCAGTTGGAGGAAACATTCAGTCTACCTGTTCTAACATCAAGCCAGAGGATTTGGGAACTTGTGAGAAGTTTGCGGAGGTTCAGATCGGTTCTGAGAGATACAATCTTTTCCAGGGATGTCCACAGACCAAGACGTGTACATTAGTTTTAAGAGGAGGTGCTGAACAAGTCATAGCGGAAGTTGAGAGATCTTTACACGATGCTATCATGATTGTCAAGAGAGCCGTGAGTCACAGCAGTGTTGTGGCTGGTGGAGGAGCCATTGAAATGGAATTATCTAAATACTTAAGAGACTACGCTAAAACAGTAGCAGGAAAGCAACAATTGATTATTACTGCTTTCGCTAAGGCCTTGGAGGTGATCCCAAGACAGTTGTGTGAGAACGCCGGTTTGGATGGCATTGA
Source organism: Scheffersomyces insectosa (assembly GCA_030572575.1). Classification (NCBI taxonomy): domain Eukaryota; kingdom Fungi; phylum Ascomycota; class Pichiomycetes; order Serinales; family Debaryomycetaceae; genus Scheffersomyces; species Scheffersomyces insectosa. The sequence continues at coordinate 40,204 of JAJMAO010000021.1, forward strand.
GTTATTGAACAAGTTGAGAAGCGCACATGCAAAGGGCGAGACCTGGTATGGTATTGATTTCCAAAAGGAGTCAGTTGGCAACAACATGAAGAATTTCGTGTGGGAGCCAGCTTTGGTGAAGTTAAACGCTATTCAATCTGCCACTGAGGCTGCCACCTTGTTATTATCAGTTGATGAAACGATCAAGAACGACGATCAAGAAGGAGGCGCTGCTGGTGGTAGAGGAAGAGGCGCCTATTAGAAGAAAACGGAAGTTCAAGGAGCATGCTAGGCGGTAAACCAACCAACTATTGCGGCGACTCTTAAAGAGTGCAAAAACGTCTCCAAACGTAGCACTGATTTAGACTTATACTACATTTGTAATTATATAATAATATCCCATCCCTTAGTATATCCCCCCTCCCATAGTAATTTGCAGATCGCAACCTTTAGCAAAATATATACACAGAAAGTCACATTACATTCTTGTGAAGGGATGGAATTTCAACTCTAGCTAGCAATCTACATAGAAGGACCATGCAGCGGATGGTATCGCAACTAGCTACAACTCGTATTTCTCGATCCCAACCCTTAAAGTTTGCCCAATAAGGCATGGATTAGTTAGGCTGTACTTCTACTATTAGCGCGGTAACTAGTTAGTACCGCAGCATCGACCGCATGACACATGGTAATTGAGATTCTACGGAATTTTATCAAGTAGTGCGGAACAAAGTAGCAGCTTCAATAAGCCGATTTACGAGTATCTCATGACGAGAGCCAGGGTGCTACACAAACAAGGGCGTTTGGTAAACATTCACAGTCTCTCTCCGTCAATATTCGTACAATCGGCGATACGTGTATAAGTTCGATATCGCATCCTACTCCTGGCTTTGCCATATCTGGATCGCTATAGTCGCAAAAAGGAGCTCACACGTAAACCAAGGGCCATACTGTAGGATGCGAAATCTTGCTGAGAATATTTCCTAAATGAGCACAATTCTGCATCAAAATGGGAGTTTGTGGGATTTAGGTGCAAAATTAATAAGAGCGCTTAGAGAACTGGACACAGGATACCGAGCAGAAGTGCTGGTGTGCGCTTATATTGTTCACGGTCAATGCGGGACAAATGTGGCAGAAATAGGCAAGAGATGGTTAAATATGTCGGTTTGGTGTAAAACGCCATTGTGCTCGCTGGGGTGTAGAAATATATCACAATAGAACTTTAGCTTGGACGTATTGTCGTCACCATGGTTCGTTACACAGACGAATTATGGTGCACCCCACCATGGTCACTCCTACAAGCGATGGATTGCTTTATCTGGTAGCAATGCTTCCAAATCCAGCATTGCACCCTCAACTTCGTATTGTGATGCGATTGTTGGTATTGTCACGATAATGGAGTCTTCATTAGTCTTTGTCTCCTGAGTACTCTGTACCCTTCGTGGCCCTACCCTTTATGCTCGTAGTTCGCGCGTTTCTGTAGTCTCTCCCATCTCGGTTTTGCCATACCCCCCTCCTGCAAAATCCCATCTCACATACTATCTCATCTCCTGCCATACACCTGCAGCTTTACTACATACATTCTTCTACCACATCTGCGAATCCTGCAATCCATTTGGATCCAGCCATTGGTCTATTGATACGCGGTGGTAGGCGCGACGACAGGGGACATTTTTAGTTTTCGCGGTCAAACCGTCTGCAGGTATCGTCTCCTTAAGCTGAAGCTGCAAAAGCATAGAACTACCTCGACTCTGGTACTTCTTGGAAGCAAGGGAGGCTCCATAGTGAAGCTTGGTTACCTTCTGGGGCGTTATCTGTAACGAGGACGATGATGATGTTTGCCCATTGGTGAGTGACATGAAGTCTTGCCAGGTTCCAGCTCTGGAAACACCCACTATTGAATAACCCACCGAATCGCGCTTTTTTGCAAGCACTGAATCACGTTTTTGCTCCACGCCAGGTACCCTTCCCTAGCACTGAAACTAGCCATCAAAACATGCCCTTCACCGCCAAACCGCACCCTCTCAGCAATCCCGCCGCCTACCTGTTAACGCCGTTCATTCTTTCCTACACGATGGGCCCTGATGAATGTGCCTGTGGTGACTAGTGAGCCAATTCCCACTACGTGTTTTTGCACCTGCAAACCCTTAACTACGGTGAAAACGCGAAAAATGCGATTCAAATGCGTTGCAAAAAAAACCACTCCTTTTTGTTGCCCCGGCAAAATTTTCTAGACCCAGACGGTCATGGTTAACGAAGGAAGCAACCCTGCAATCTCTGTGCCATTATAGGAGAGGCACTGCAGTTGTTCCTGTCGGTGGAGAATATTGGCCTTTACGCTGATTGAATTATAAAATTAATATTAATATTATTTATTTTAATTTTGTCCGTCGTCGAACCGCCTACTGTCTGTCCTTCGTGCCACAGATTGTTCACGGTATACCCGTCTTGCCATTGCGTTACCTGCGTTCTCCTCCCAAACATCGCTCTAGATATATTATTATATTTTGCAGGCTTGCCTTACGGTGACTTTTGTGTTTGGAGCCTTTCTATTCTTTTGGCGTGAAACGGGAAATTAACTTTCTGGCTTTCAACTTTTGGTGTTTGATCGGAGGTGTCTCACAGTAAGCGTTCTGGTTCAAACACAGTTGTATAAAACAAATTGAGGATCCGGGCTTATTGTTTATAGGCTAGAAAGTGTTTTTCCAGCAGTGTGTTAATATTTGTTAATATTCCTCTTGTTTTTGTTCTTGTCGACGTGGTTGTTGTTGCATCCATATACCAGTAGAACTACTGATTGATAACTCCTCGTCGCTGGGCTCCTAGTTCGTGTGCTATACACATTAATAGATAGATAATTGTATATATATCGTATCTGTGGATTCCGTGGGTTCCCTCTATATCGTCCAGTCCAGCCTTCCTTCATTAGACTGCCACTCCCCAGAAGTTTCATTCTGGCAGAATCGTGACATCTCGTCCAGCCAACAACGTCCATCGTTGCGTTCAAGTTGACCTCCAGAAACCTTGTTTCTTCGGCTTTGGCTCCTTCCAAGTCGCTCTTTCCATTCCTTCGCTTAGTCCTTCTTTCCTCTAACAACGTTTACTGACAGTAAGCTTTCTCCTGACATCCTTTCAGTTTGCTACTTCAAATCAGCAACCCTTTCCAAATCAAATTGTCATCACATACTCCCAATATCCAACCCCTCCCATAATGCTGCATCTTCATCAAGCTCGCAACCATAACGTCTTCCCCCAAACATCACAGACCCAACCTGCTTCCAAAGTGAAGTATGGCCCTCCTCCGCATGTCAAGTCCAAGCCTTACTCCATGATGCTCGAATTGCTTGAAACACAAGCTAACAAAAAGCTCACCCTGGAGTACTCCCACGACATCACTAAGGCATTGGCTCACTTGGAGTCACTCTCCACTGTAAACCCGGCTATGATTGACTTACAGCCAGAGATTCAGTGGTTCATGAGACCCTTCTTGTTGGATTTCCTTATCGAGTTGCATTCGTCCTTCAAGCTCCAACCTCAAACGTTGTTTCTCTGTCTCAACATTATCGACAGATACTGTGCCAAACGTATTGTCTTCAAGAGACACTATCAATTGGTTGGCTGCACTGCTCTTTGGATTGCTGGTAAATATGAAGACAAGAAGCTGAGAGTTCCTACTCTCAAGGAGTTGACTATTATGTGTAGAAATGCCTATGATGAAGAGATGTTCATTCAAATGGAAATGCACATATTGAGCACACTCGAATGGTGTCTCAGCCACCCTACCTTGGAAGACTGTTTGCAATTGGCTATTAGCCATTCAAAGATCTCCAGTCATGCTACTCCATGTAAATACAACAAACTCGCTAACTCCTCTACATCATCCAGTTCCACCATCCTGGCTGTCACTGTCATTGCCAGATTCTTTTGCGAGCTCTCACTTTACGATAAGTTCTTCTTGTCTGTTCCTACGTCATTAATTTCGATCACCGCTAACTTGTTGGCATGTTCTATGTTACAAATCCCGAATGCATCTGATTATCTCCATGAGTTAATTCAAAAGGTTTTGGTGAAAAAGAAGAGACACGCGCATTCCAAGCGTACTAACCGTCTGAATCTTCAAAGACCTCAACGTCCTTCCCTCTATTCTAATAATAACGAGTCATACTATAGTCACATCGCTAGTGCTACTACTATGAGACACACAAGTTTCGATGATGTGGATCAAGACTTCATCGACTGTGATGATTCCGAAGATGAGGAGTTTGCTGACTCTACTGAGGACGAAGAAGATGAAGACGTTGAAGAATCAGAAATAGAGAACCAGCAACCGGAAGTTCATGGTGCTTTCTTAAGTGGTTTAGATGAGAACTCCATTATGTTGATTAAGCGTACTGCTCTCATGTTCATTATCCAATTAAGCAAGGTTACAGAGGTTTTATCTAAGAAGTACGAGAGCTTGGGAGTTATTCAAGTTATAAACAACTTCCATTCTAGATTCACATTTATTATTCAAAGTATCTACGAAAACCAGGACACTATTATCAGCCTGGAAATAATTGATACCAAATTGGTACAGTTATCTGAAGTATTGTTACAATTCCCTAAGGTTGAAGAAGACTCCGATGACCTTACTAGCCTCAAGCCACCTCAATCACCTCACATCTTCAACTCATCGACATTGAATCTCAATTTCAGCGACTCACAAAACTCACAAGCACCTGTTACTCCACCATCTGCTAGCTCCCAATACTCCGTTTTCTCTAACAAGAGACACAATGGCAGCTCTACATGTGTTACACCTATACATGCTAACATGTCGTCCGCTTCTACTTACAACTCTGGGTCATCCAGTATTCTTAGAAACGGGAAATCAAGAATCAGTAAAGGAAAAACAAACAACATCAGCTCAGTTCCTAGTGCTAACAATAGCAAGACAGAGTTTTCTCCTTTAACTGCTACAGCTTCGAGAGAAAATAGCAACTGGACTTCTCCTTTAATGCATGTTCAATGATTTTTTTACACTACGTTTCCTGTTGCAATTAGTCATGCTTATAGCTTCACAGAACTTTATCTTTGCATCTTTTTTTTTGATTTTAAACACCCCCACCTTTCTGTACTATCTATTTGTTCAATTCTTTCCTATTTACTGTCCTATTTCATACCAAGTTTTTAATTAAAATAAATGATTGCCGTCTTAACACTTTAAATTTTGCCGTATTCGCTTGTGGAGTTTTGTGATATTTTGAGCTGCAAAATTTTCTGAACGCGCGAATAATTAAATCTAACAGAACAGACGTGACTTGAAAGGGTTGGTTCGATGGTGATGCCAGACTGTGGTTACAAGCCTATGAGGTATTGTTTTTGAAGATATATGATGCTGAGAGTGGTAAAAGACTATGTAGTTAAGTTTGAATGGCATAGGGATGAATTTTGGGCACAATGAGATCAATCATATTTAACATCATTTTCTTGGTTTTACTGCGAAAAATAGAGATCATATAGATTACACTGTTCACCCTTTGCATTATCCTATAAAATACCCTTTCAACCCTCATTAACATATATGAAGTCTATTTTCTTGTTGAGACTTCTCCCAGCACCCATCTGATACACCTCCACCATCCAATAACACCACCACTCTCTCTTGCAACCCCATAACTCTAGTAGTAAGGTCATTCTTGATTCGCACCCCTCAAAATTAGCCGGTTTGCAACATTTGTCCCGATTAGGCAACACCCAAACAGTCGCACACTACACACTTTAAGCGGATCACGTTTTGGTCATAATTGTACATTAGGGCAATCTGGTGCCTATAAATGCCTTTACACAAACGCAACGGACAACTTATCACTATCCAAAAAATACACATAATGTAGCTAAGCAAGGAGCCGTCTGTATTAACTCGATTGCATTGGATTTCCCTTACTCTTCCCACTCCTCACTAAGACAGGTACCTCACCCCTGCTTCCCTTCCCCCCCTTCGTGTATATAATTACATTCCCGATTTGCCAGGTCCCATTTCAATTGTTTACCTTTGTATACGCGTTCTGCAGATAACACGATCGATGTTGTGAACAGAAATTTCCTTTTTGACGTTAATCATTGATACCTCAGGTAGAGGAGCCGGCTAAAGGAGTAAGATAAGTGGAAGACTGATCACCAAACTGACGTAGTACATTAAGGAGAACCAAAGCAGTCGTCCAGAATGTCAACGGGAGATAATGGCTTTGACTCGAAGAATTGGGTCTGGGTTCCCGACGCTGATAATCTCTTCGCTAAGGGGTATGTAACTGACTACCTCAAGGATGGTACTTGTCAGGTAACCGTTGTAGATGGCGGGTATGAAAGCCAGAGAATAGTTCCACAAGATAAGCTCGAGAATTGCAATCCAGTCAAATTCAACAAATGTGATGATATGGCAGAATTGACTCACTTGAACGAGCCCTCCGTCGTCTATAATTTGTACTTAAGATACAGCGACGACTTGATTTACACGTATTCAGGACTTTTCTTGGTGGCGATAAACCCCTACAAATCGTTGCCGATCTATGATAAAGTAACCCTCAAGAAATTCCACTCACATGAATTTGAAAGACCTCCTCCTCATATCTACGCTACAGCAGAGGGAACATATAGAAATTTGTTATCTAACAAGAAGGATCAGTCGATTTTAGTAACTGGTGAGAGTGGTGCTGGTAAGACAGAAAACACAAAGAAAATCATCCAGTACTTGTCCTCCATTACGCCGACAGCTGCCGATGCATCAGCTCCTCCTTCTCCACACAAACAGAGGGTAGTACCGCGATCCGCCAATGACAATATAGACATTAAGATCTTGCAAGCTAATCCGATCTTAGAGAGTTTTGGTAATGCAAAGACGATCAAGAATAACAACTCATCAAGATTTGGTAAATTCATTCAAATTTTCTTCTCAAGTCGTGGAGAAATCAGTGGTGCAAACATCGACTACTATCTTCTAGAGAAGTCGAGGGTAGTTCATCAATCTGGAGCAGAAAGAAACTACCATGTTTTCTACCAATTCCTTAAGGGCTACGACCAGTTGGCCAACTTCGGCCTCAATAAAGACATCAGCACTTACAAGTACTTAAGTAACTCCAAAATAGACATTCCACATGTTGATGACTTCAAAGAGTTCAATATCCTTCTGGAGGCATTCAAGATCATGGGCTTCGAAACTTCTGAAATTAACTACATATTTCAGCTTCTTGCCATCATATTACATTTAGGTAACTTGGATTTCACGTCGTGGAAGTCAGAACAAGCAAACTTCTCTCCCGAGTCACCTGTGGAACTCATTTCTGAGCTATTAGGAATCGACCAACTGGAATTCACTAATAATATTTTACGCCCGAAGGTGAAAGCTGGTCGTGAATTTGTCCAGAAATCCAAGAAGGCTTCAGAGGCGAAGTTTACTATCGATGCATTCGCGAAACATCTCTACGAGAAACTCTTCCAATACATCATCAAACGAATCAATGACAATTTAAAAAATGACAACGCTTATGATTATGACGAGCTTAATTTCATTGGTGTGTTGGATATCGCTGGTTTTGAGATATTCGACATCAACTCTTTTGAGCAACTCTGCATTAACTATACGAACGAGAAGCTTCAACAATTCTTTAATCACCACTCATTTATTCTTGAACAGAGTGAGTATTTGAAGGAAGACATACAATGGGAATTCATCGATTTTGGTCTTGACTTGCAACCTACTATTGATTTAATAGAGACACGTAACCCGATGGGTTTATTAAAACTCTTGGATGAAGAGTGTGTGATACCCAAGTCTACAGACAAGTCTTTCATGGAGAAACTTGCAGACCACTGGGGCAATGGCCAGAGTAAAAAGTTCCAGCAAAACAAATTCAAGAGCGGCTTTATTATCCATCATTATGCTGGCATGGTCGAATACAACGTAGAAGGTTGGTTACAAAAGAACACTGATCCAGTTAGTGAGAACTTGCTCCACTTACTCCCTAATTCATCAAATTCTTTTATACAAGAAATCTTTAAGGATGACGAACATCTCGTAGTTGATCCAAAGCGTGGAAACAAGTTAAAAACTGCTTCGCAGAAGCATAAAGACCAATTGAACGATCTTATGGAACAATTGCAGCGTACCGAACCTCATTTTGTGAGATGTATTCTTCCAAATCTCGAGAAGAAGTCTAACAAATTTGACAAGAACTTGGTCTTAAACCAATTGAGGTGCAATGGTGTTTTGGAAGGTATCAGAATCACAAGAGCTGGTTATCCAAACAGAATGACTTTTGACGAATTCTACCTGAGATACGCAATCATAAATGTGAAAGAAGTATACACGAAAGATGCGAGAACAAATTCAGAGTTGATTTTGAAATTTGTGGAATTGGATCCAAATAGCTTCAAAGTTGGTATAACCAAGTTATTTTTCAAAAATGGTATTCTTGGCAAGCTCGAAGAGATGAGAGATCTCAGTTTGAAGAGCATCTTCACAGACCTTCAAAGTTTAATCAGAGGAACATCAACACGTTCGAATATGCAAAAGAGAATCAGAGAAGTACAATCATCTCAGGTATTGGCTAAGACAATAAAACAATTGGAAGAATCTAGAGCTAACAGTTTGTGGATGGACTTGTTCATTAACATCAAGCCCCTCTTGGAAGAGTCTGGTAGAGTTCTTGATGCAAAGGAGATCAACGAGAATTTGAAGAACGCCACTCTGAAAGTGGAAGAATTGGAAAAGTCCAATCAGGCATTAGAAGAATCAAAGGAAGCTCTTGAAAAATCCAAGACTGAATTAGAGAAGTCTAAAGAAGAGCTTGTGAAGTCGAAAGAAGACCTCGAAAAGTCTAAAGAAGGCTTGGAAGCAGAGAATTTCAAGCTAAAGGAACAAATCAGTAAATTGGAAGATGAAATAATAACCACCACGAACCTCGTTATGGAAAAAGATTCCAAATTAGAGAAATTGAAAGGCGAGGAGAACAAGACTTCCTTCAAAGTCAAAGAATATGAAGCGAAAGTTAAAGAACTTAAAGACGAAAACGAGAAGTTAGGTGCGAAGAAAAGAGACTTGGAAGCACATTCCAAGAAGATTTCTGAAAGTCACCAGCTTAGTCTTGAAGAACTTTCTAAGTTGAAGGCAGAACACGAACAAGCCACTTTGGAAATGAGTACTTTGAAGGACGCTATCAAAAAGCATGATATTTCCAAGGCAGATCACGAACGCTCGATTGCCACATTGGAAAAGGAACACCAGAACTTGCAAACAAAGGCAGATTCCGAGAGAGAAAAGTTGAAAAAGCTTAACCAGAAGTTGATAGATGAAGTAGAAAAGCACAAGTCAGTACTTCCTCATCACGAGTCGTTGGTTAGAGAAATGCAAGTTCTTAAAGGATCTATTCTGAGTAACGAGACAGTCCAAGCACAGAAAAGTAAGGAGATTGCCCATTTAAAGTCTGAACTCAACAAACTACAGGAAGAGAATGTGGAATTGAAGAAGCGAGCCAGTCTGATTGAGAAGAGGTGCTCTACCCTAGAATTAGATATCGAAGAGAAGACCAAGAAGGTTAAGATTTCTGAAGCAACTGTCGCTAAACTGCAAATGGAGTTGGACAAATTACAAAGCAAGATGAATGAGCTCAAGAAATTAGAGGTTACTACTCAAGAATTGACGGCTAAAGTTAAAGAGCAATCAGACGAGATTCAAGAATTGCGTGACAGCTTGTCAGAGTCCCAGTCAGAGAAGAAGTCGATTGCGGACTCATTGCAGAAGTTGAGGATCGAGTTCGATACTATACAGATAGCAAAGCGTGATTATTCAGATAAGATTTCCGTACTTACTAAAAAGGTAGATGAGCTTGAATATCATGAAAGAGAGAGAGATATCGACAAAGAGAATAGTCCTCCAGATCCTGCCTTCATGGAAGACTTCGCTCATATCAAATTGAAGCTAAACGAACAAAGTGCTGCTTTGCGTAGAGAGAAGTTCGAGAACAAGAAATTAACTGAAGAGCTTTCATTGATGAGGAGCAGGCTGCAAGTTAGTTCACCAGTAAAACTCGACAGACTGCAGAATCGTAGATCTGTCGCATTAGGAGACTCTGTTGACTCTTCTTCTGGTTTGAACCTGCTTACTGAAGAGATCAATACGCTAAAGTTTCAATTACAACAAGAACAATCCAATTCACAGAGGGCTGAAACGTATGCAATTGATCTCCAGAAAAAATTGAACAAAATCCAAGCGATGAGAGGCATTAACAGCTACAGTGACTACGAGACCAAGTACAAGGAATCACAAGCAAGAGTGTTTGAGCTCGAGAGGAAGATAGAAGGCTTGTTGACTGACGATGATAATATGGATTATGCACCAAGACAGTTGTCAAAGAGCGAGAGCTTGAGCAAGGTCAATTTCCTCAAAGGTTCTAACCAGGAATTCGCTCAAATATATCAAGATGTTACAAAGACTCTCAGATCTACAAGAGAAGAGCTTACAAGTTCTAAGAGTGAGATCCTCAGATTAAAATCACTCTTGAGAGAATCAGAAGAGGAGTTGTACGAAGCCAAAACACAGAATTTCAAAACCTCCATATCGGATTATGAGAGCCAGATAGCGAAGGTTACTGTAAAACATGATGCCATTAGCTTGAAGAACAGTGAATTGCTTAAGAACCTTGAGCTTTATAAGAAGAGATCTGAAGAATATTTTGACAAGTTGGAGTTGGCGGAGTCTGCAGTGGTGATATCTAAAAGACACGAAGAAGCTGCTATCCATGATTTGAATGAGGTGAAGAATCTGTTGAGACTTGCAAGAGAGGAGGCGAGAGCATCTCAAATAATGGTCAAGGACTTGAGAAAGAAACACGCCGATCTCGAGGAAACGATCCAAGATAAAAACTTCAACATTGAGCTGCTTAAGGGTAAATACAGAGAAACTGTAGACAAACTTCACTACCACACCTCAAACTATGACAACAAGGAGAAGACAGATAACTACAGAGAGGAGATCAGAGTTTTAAACAAGGAGTTGGATTTCAAGTTGGAAACTGAGAATTCTCTCATCAAGGAGAACAAGAAACTTCAACTTGATCTTGAGGATACCACGAGAGAAAAAGATGCTGTTACAGGAGAATACGAGGAACAAGTACAGCGCATTGAAGTGTTAGAGACACAGTTGACTGAATTTACCAACAAAGCAAGACAATTAGAAAATGAGAAGGTCCTTAATGAGCGCAAAATTACCAACTTGACTAAGCAGGTTCAATCTTTGAAAGACGTATTGGAAGACGTAACGAAACAAAGAGACGATTTACTTGATACTAAGGACAAGTTAGAAGAGGAAATACTCAAGTTGACACATAAACTAGAGTCCACGGAAGTTCAACTTGAACAATCAAAGTCCGAGGGCCTCATCATGAAGACACATCTTGAAAACCAAAGACAGGAATCAAACGATATCAAGTCTGAACTTTCGCAGTCCAAGGTAGCATCTAGTAATGAAGTACAAGATTACCAGAAGTTACGTAAGGAACAATTGGTCACGGCCGAGGAGAATATTACTTTGGTCAAGACGAACAAGGAGTTGAATGCTAAAGTTCACGATTTGGAAGAGAAACTCTATAGCAACGAGCAACTCAAATTCTGGGAAACCAAGGTTAAGGGACTCACAAGCGAACTTGACCAATCCTATAGCAAGAATTATGAGGACTCCAAAACCATCAAGAACTTACAGAAGGAGGTAAAGGAGCTTGAGATCAGAGTGGCCAACGAGTCATTGTTAACAAAGAAGTACAATGATGAGAATTTCGACTTCCAGAATAAGGTCAGCCATTACAAGAGTACAATTGATATTCTTCAGAACGAGCAACTGGAGAAGGACTTGCAAATTAGGACGTCCGAGAGAGACATTGGACTGCTTAAGGAAAACATCTTAGTACTTGAAAAGGAAGTATTAGAATTAAGGGAAAGACTCAGCAGTTCATAAAACCTTCACGAACTGTATACCCAGTAACAATCACCCTATACATATTTGGATATTACTGTTGTATAATTAATAGAACTTTGTCATTTAGCCATTGCTGAGCACATACACGTAAGCCGTTGTCTGGTTCTCTTCATCTATTCAAGTATATTTGCAATATGTACAATTTATCAATCTATCAATGTGTGGTATTAGCATGGATTCAATAACCACGATGCAGTTTGTAGTTATAGCTCTAAAACCATTTACCAAACTTCTTTTGCTTAGAGATTTTTGAAAAGTCTCTAGGTTCATCAATTGATGGCCCCGAGAATTTACCCAAACCGAAATGACGAAGAATGTACTCCACGTCTCCAAATGACTCCCTGTCACCTTGCATTACTACGGTGGGTGTGCCACTACTGACTCCCTTGGTCACGACGTTTCCAGTGAAAACCTTTTCAGCAACATTTCTCAAGTCTTCTACAGAGAGGGCTTCTATTTTCTGGATCATTTCGTCGATAGTGGTTATCTTATTCTGGCACTGAATCTGTCTGCCCAAATCTTCCAATTTTGCGAGTTTACTTTCGACGTTCATCAACAAAGAGCTGATAAGTTGATTCTTTGCTCTTTTGACTTCTTTCTCAGAAAGACCTCCCTTCAGTGGGTCTTTCTCTAGAAGCTTGGATAATTCGAAACTAATAATCTGCGACATGACATGTCCTGCGTTGGGAGAACAAGAAATTGTGATTCCAAAAAGACCCGAATTGAGGTATGAGTGGTTGAAACTCATGCAGTTCTCTACAAAGGCATACTGGTTCAAGACTCTTGTGTACAAACGAGAGAACATACCTTTACCTGGTCCTCCCGCAGAGAATGAAGATCCACCGCCCAATAATTTTTGTAAGGTGGCCAATGCATACAAGTCATCGTCAAGTAACCCTGTAGTCTCGAAAGCTATCTGCATGTGGTAAAGCTCTGGCATATTTCCATATATTGGTGGTTGGAATGGCAATGAAAGCTCCCCACCTGTATAGTTGACAGTTCCCAAGTCGGGTCTTGAGTTTGTGAGAGATTTCCAGTCACCAAGCTGTTCTTGCGCCAACTTCAAGGCGTGTTCATGAGGAACACCTACCATGGCGACAACTACATTTTGAGGCTGGAAGAATTGGTTATGATACTTCACCACGTCGCTATTAGTGATCTGAGGGATCCGTTCCGGAGGGCAGAATAATGGCAATCCAAGGGTATTGTTGTTGTAAGCAGCTTCATGTAACACCTCTGGAAGGAACATATCATGCTTAAGAGAAATTTCATTAACTTCGTACTCAGCAGTTTGCAATGTTTCCAAGAGTTCTTGGTCTGTGAACTGAGGATAACGAACAGTCTGAGAAATGCAATCAAACATCTTGTCTACGTCCTTGTTGAAAACAGAAGCCTGGTAGATCATAGACTCCCTTTGTGCTGAACACATATAGTTTCCTCCGAGCTTCAGAAGATTCTCTATAAGCTCTAAACCAGTATACTTCTCCGTTGACTTCCAAGCCAAACGGTCTGTGATATGGGAGAGTCCTGGTTTACTAGGGTTTTCATACCGAGATCCAGCATCAACATAAGCACCGAGGGCAGCAAAGTGTCCCGGAGTAGCGTCAGTAACCACTCTGAGTCCGTTCGCCAACGTAGTCATCTCGATGTGCGGTTTGGCTGTCTCGGTGTACTTTCGTACAAGCAGCTTTGAAACCTGGGACAAAACGGACCCCTTTGACATACGGGCATGACCACTCAACATTTCGACCTTATAACCTTTGCTTACTACTAAAAAGAATGAATATAGATCATATATATTAGCGGTTTGAGTGATGGTTAAGATTAAATCGAGATCCCAGTGATCACGTGACTAATAACGGCAATTGATTATATACAGGTACATACAACGAAGTACTTTGGGGGAATGTGAAACGGGGTTGCTTCATGTTGAGAGAGACGGGATTGTTTTCATCCGTTTTGGAAGGACCTCAAGAGAAACTTCACCAAGTTACAAGTGATTTGAACAAGAATTAGGTACTGAACTTTACATTAATTATTTGCTATAAAGCTTTGTTTTATGGTGATATATGCAGGATGACATATAGGCAAGATTTTGCAGACTTCTTTATGTTAGCAGTGAAGTTGCAAATGCGTGGTGAAGTTGCAACTGACTTTCATATGAGGCGTATAATACGTGATCTGAGTTGAGTTCTGTGACTTAACTCTATAGATTGACTAAATTGTCGTTATTGGTGTTTTCTGTCTTTGGTTGGGGCAGGGTCTCGCCGAATATGTCTAAGAGATCGGCGTTGATAGAGTTGGAGGGCTTGGGTTTTGGTTGGCCCATTGGGATGAATTCATGGGTGACGGGAGTGCTAACCGAGGGAGGCAGAATTGGAGTGGGGGTCATTGGTTTGATGTCAGGAGTTGCTACTGGAGCTGACGTGAAATCATCAAAGTCGTCATCACTCAATTCGTCATCAACTTCCTGGATGCTATCTGGACTAATGATGCTGTCATCCTGTGCATGATGTTCTATATTGAATAGCTCCTCCGGCAGAGATGCACTTGGAGAACCCATTGGATTATCGATTGAAGCACTTCCACCATTGTCACTAGTTTTAAATTTACCAGTAGACGAGTTACTTGTACCCCAAGTAGGAAGGAATGAGAACCGTTTGTTGGTACTTGACTTCTGTGTTGCTGTTGAAGTGCTAGCATTTGACTCTGACTCCAAGGAAAGAGCCAGTGCCGTGTCTGTGTCCGCTCTGTTAATAGTGGCATTAGTGTTGGTATTATTGAAGCCAAAAAGTGTTCCAAAGAAACCACCAGACTTGTTTGATTCTGCAGTAGCTGCTTGTAATGCCTTTTCGTATTCCTCTTCTTTGACCCTCAATTTCTTTAAGTATAATTCGTGATCTTTTCTCTTTCTCTCGTGGATCTGATTGCTTATCTGCTCGTTGTGATGGGCCTTGATCCGCTGGATACGAGCGTGGATGAAGGTATTGGATTCTTGTTCTATTATACGGTTGAGTTTATTAGTGAGAGATTCCTTAGGAACTTTGAGATTCAAACTCTTGAGTCGACTTCCAGCTGAATTCTCTTCCGGCAGCTTGTCCTTAAGAACATGACTCGTTGGTTTCTCTTCTAGAGATGCTCCGTTATGGTCCTTGGAGATATCTTGTATTGGAGTCTTCTTCGTTTCAAGGCCGGCCCGACGACGTTCTTTCCGTTTTTCTTCTATGTAAGCATCCCCCGAGGACCAACTGAACAAAGAGTTTGCGGATGACCCTATGTTACTTCTTGAGCCCGGTGCCTTATCGCTCTTACTGACTTCTCGCTTGAAATCAGCCCCAAGCCATGTTTCTATAATTAGCCTTTGTGTGGATTCAATAGACGAGTCGTTCCATCGTACTATTGAACTTGACTTCGAGTTTGCGTCTTTCTCCCTAATGAACTGTCGCGTGTACCGCTGGAACGATGTATAGTACTTGTTAGCCTTGGCTGCCTCTTGGAGTAGCACTTCAGGATACTCTGGATGCTGTTGTTGGTCCGGGGAAACGTCTCTGGGTAAGCCAGCGAAGAACGACTCCACTAGACTAGGGCCGTCCAATTCACGGACATTCGGCGTTTCTTCAGTCATAAAACGGAACTCCTGGGTTATATACACTGTCAGTATTGTATAGCGCTATTTATGAGAGTAGAAGCCGGATGTAATGGTGCTTTTGATTGGGGAGACTGCTGTTATCAACATCCATCTTCATTATCTTTCTCGCTGTGATTGTCTCGCTAAACCCAAATCTTTGTTCCAGTGGTCGCAACAACCGCAGGAGAAGTTACGGATCGGTTAGCGGAGATTTGCAGGATTTAATGAGAGATTCGGAGACTGAAAAAAGCTAGTGACAGATGTCTAGCGAGAGCGAGTGAATGACAGCTGAAGCGATAACAACAGGTTTGGCTGAAGTAGGTGAAAAGTGGGCAAAGTAGCATGTCATATACAACCACTACATTTCCCCAGTTCCCTGACTACACGGTATACGTATCGTTGTTTCAGGGAATCGAAAAAGACGCTGTGAATACCGTTAAGCGTGAGCTTATTGCTGGTAATAAGGACTATGACTTTTGTTTCCTAAACACTGCTCATCTCATCTCGTTGGAGCAATTATACAACAGCATCCACAGATCTATTTTAAACTATGAAAGTAAGAACATGCGTGCCAAGACACTCAGTGCAGAGATTATCTTCAATTTGAGCCCAGTGAACAAGATCATCGAGGCATTGAAGAGCTTTGGAGTGGATTCAAAGAGCCCTAATTTAGTTGCTGTGAAGGTTTTCAAACCAGAAGACTTGGAAACTACTACCATAGCCGAAATCAATGAGGGTTTGTTGAAGTTATTGCAAGTAGACGAATCCAAGAATGTGAAGATAACAGATGAACTATTATACAAATTGGTCGATATTGCCAAGTTCAAGAAGACTTACAAGTTGAACGATGCCAAAATATCACCAGACAATAACCAGGGTCAATTAACAAGATTGGCCGTAGCCGCCTGTTTATTGAGAGGGCTCTAGATAATGCATGGATTGACTATAAAGTCAGTAATACACCTATAAATGTAAAACTACACTGTACAATATAATTATGAAATAATCATTCATTAATATACAATCGTTATAAAATGCTAGAGTAATGAGTAGGGACAGAAGGCATTTAGTTCATCTTCTGAATGCAAAGCGTTGTAAACTTATATGCTGCTTGGAATGTGTTTTAGTTTGTGCCGGAGCCTTAACTGGCGAATTGGCCATAGCATGACAATTCTCCGAGGCAGCATCAATATTGCTGCTGGAAATAGTAGTTGAAGATTTGGTTATCTTAGTGAAAGATGACTTCAGAGTATACTGAGTGTTTGCATTGAAGTCCTTGTTTCTTAACGGAGCTCTTGACTGTGAGAGAATAGTAGACTTGGTCGACTTATCCAAGGAAGCTTTTAAACTGCTTTCATTGAACAGAAATGTCAGCCTCAAGCTCTCTCTGAAAACAATCAACTTCGGAGTTTCTCCCAGGTCGTTAGGAGGAGGCTGTTTGTTTTTGACAGGAGATTCTTCAATCTCATCGTCGTTTTCATCAATATCAAAATCATCCGAAATAACGGTACTATCTTCCTTTTCTGTTGGCAATGAGTCCACTATTTCATCCTCTTTATCTATGGTGGAGATGCTTGTCGTCTCCTTTACCCCTTCTGAATCCTCATCTCCACTCAAGCCATCAAATATGTCATCATTATCTGTGAGTTCTTCCAAGATATCTTCTGTGTTTGGTAGGGCTGACTTTGCCTTTTCTGCTACAGGAGAACCAAATTCATCTGTAAAATCTGAATCACCGCTAAGCATACTGGAGTCCCAGTTTGCAACCGGTTGCACTTTTGGGGACAACTGTGATTTTAGGGTTTGATGAGTGGACCCAAAAAATCTACTTACCTTACCCACTGGTGAAGCGAAGTCTGTTTGGTCATTGGAGATCCTCTTCATCTTCTTTGATGTAGGTGATAACTTATTATTGGCGACATCTAGTGGTCTTTTTTGCTCTCTACTTGGAGTAGAAGGTACCTTAGTAGCTACAGTTTTAGAAACTTTGAGCATATCAAGCACTGACCTCTTTGGAGTTTGCGTAAATACCTGAGTAGTGGATTTGCTTCTTTGAGCTGTCATTTGAGACAGACCTCTTGATCCTAAATTGATAGAAGTGCTTTTGAATGCCATTAAACTCTGCTCCCTGGACACCAAAATTTCGTGGCTATTGGGATGAATGTGACCGCTGCAGATTTGCAGGTAGAGTTCATTATTGTATGTTCTACCACAGCACGATTCTAAGACTTCGAAGTCAAGTTCTATATTTTCTGGATAATCACACAACGTTGTCAACAGTTGAAGCTTAGGGTTGAACACTTTTTGGAACTGGAAAGCGAGATCTGCTTTGTGCACTTCGTCGAGGAAGTCGTCTGGAACAGCCTTTCCATCAGCTCGTAATGCTGCCAATATCTTCTCTAAATTGTTGTACTTTTTGACTAAAGTGAATGCAGTTTTAAGACCAACTCCAGGAACTCCTTTAGTGTAATCACAGCCTGAAAGCATAGCTACCAAACGTAATTGTTCTTGAGTATACTTGGTCAAATATGGGATCAGTTTTACTCTATGAAATTCTTCACGACAGATCTCAACACACGATCCATCATCTTTCAACTTAGTGATAAGTCTGTTACAGCCAAAGATCAACAAGTCGGAATCTTCTGATAAAATTCCGTCAACAGCTCCGATCTTCTCAAGATATACCATTTGAGGGTCCGCCTCGTATGGTGCTACGATGTACTTGATTCTTGCCGCGTCAAACTCAACCATAAGCGACTTGGCCATTTGAGACGTAACACAGGCTGCTTTCATGTACTCTTTCCAAGCCAGTTTCCTGTTTCCGGCTCTCGTGAATTCATCTGCTTTCTTTCTAGCTTCTTCTCTTTTCAATCTACGGTCATTGGCCGTTTCTGCCTTGGTAGGTAATGCAGCACCGTCAAATACGAAGTACGGTTCTACACCAAAGAACCGAAGCATATCAACCTTCTTCATGATAGACGTGACATATTTCCTGGTTGGCCTGTCCTCACAGAGTTCTTGTGCACATGATATCAAACCTCTGTGCAACCAGCCATAAGTGTCTATAGCCAATGTCTTTCCTCTGTATTTCTCTAGAGAGACCGAGTCCTGGATTTCTTTCAAGTTCGGGAGAAGACCTGTCACACCCATTTGAACTGGTAGTACTAGCGAGCGATATGGTATGGTATGACTTACGGGAGATGTAAAATGTTCTCCTAAATAATCATACAACCACACAATATAATACACTACAATGCAAAGAACCACCACACAACAAGTAAATAAACCCATCGCTAAATCTCTCACCAAACTTCCCACTAAACAACCGCTGCAGAACGCGCTTACTCGCGAATTCTTTTGGACGCAAAAACGAGTAGCTGCGAATTTGCGGTAATGGAAGAGGTGGTAGCGCAGAGCATGAAGAGTGTGGTTGGCATAGTGAGTGGTATGAATAGTGTGAGTGGTATGAATAGTGTGAGTGGTGAGTGGTGGGTAAAGTGCGAGTTGTATCACTAGTGTGAGTGGTATCAATAGTGTGAGTAGTATATGTTAGGTCACAGAGTAGTTGTTATGTGACATGTGAGATATGTGATCTGAGCAGCAGTGACTAGGTGCTACCTTATGTGGTTACCATAGATAATGTAGATGATATCATGACCCGAGGGTTCAATAAATGCAAACACCCAAACTACACAACAATAAAAGCGCAAGAAGGTTGTATTGAGGGTTTCATGGAAGATTATATACCTTCAAGTCGCAGTAAAGTCTTAAGAAACACGACTTCTCCATACACGGTGTACTTGGCTCTTTGGTCTGGTTTTAAATTCTGAATTCATGGATATATCATGGTAGCGAGGAGCAACCCATAGACATTATTCATATGAAACCATGAAAACAGTATTACTAGAGAGTATGGGCTCGCTACTTGAGGATATCAAGTTGAAGAGGCGAAGTATGGGATCCTTACGGAAGATTCTAGGGATACTACAAATACATATGGCCACATAGATCTCAAGCGATTCTAGGAAATGGAAAGGTTAGTTATTACATGTTGAACACAAGTGCCAGTGAAGATGAACAGAAGTAGAATTAATGATTGTATTTCTATAACTAGATGTGACCAATGGGATCTATGACACTAGTACCTCATCCTCACTCGAAGTCTATTCTGTTCTCGATGATCACTCTTATATATTATACGCTTGAAAAGCATTGAAATAGTACACCTTGCTCCTGGACTCCTGGTCCAAACCAATCCTGTCAAACAATATCTCACACACTTCGAACCATCTAGTCACAAGCTTGGGGCCGGCAGGAACGGAACAGACCGGCCAATTACTTGCCCAGATGGTTCTATCAACACCCCAGAGATCAAAGCTCACCTTAAACCAGGGATATACATAATCTGCAATCTTCTTGTTATCTTTCCAAATCGATTCAGGAGCCTCTGAGAATCCTCCAGACAATTTCATGTAAGAATTGGGAGTTGTTTTGTGGATCTCTGTCATCAACTCCTTCCAACGAATGAACGTAGGATCTTTTTCAATCGCAGATGGCGGGATCTCTAAATCGGGCTTCGTCAAATGATTAATAATGTATTTCAATTTGGGGACCTTTTTCATCGCTTTTAGAGTATCCTCGAACTGCCAGGCTCCGCCAGAGTGGATGTCAATTCCCAAGTCGAATATGTAGTTATGTCTATCAAGCCATTTCAAGCCATTGATGAAGTTCTCCTTCGTTATCGTGTTTGGTTCTTTGTCCTGAACTAAGTACCTGAATCCCTTAACATGCTTGAATTGAGCTGGACATGTTTTCTTCAAAATATCCACATACTTCTCAACTTCGTGTGAACCTAAGGGAATGGGTGCAAACGGAACCATTGCTTTGATAAGGCCCTGTTTGAGTTCTGTGGACTCGCCTTCTTCCTTCAACAAAGTTCCATCTATGTTTCTGCAGATGTACTTGAACTCCTCAATCGTGTTGTCCAACCCAGCCAACCCTTTTGAAAGGTCGATCTTGGCATCGCACTCTATCCAAACCACACCCCTCAAGTCATAGCCCTTGTTCTCTACGTTTTCCCAATATTCATCGAGACGTCTCTGTCCATTTAGGGGACTGTCTTTCTCCCACTTGAGCAAGGGAATGGTATGCAACGAGTACAAGTGGATGTGACTGTCCAAGAGTTTGTATTTGTGTCCCATTATCAGATAACAACTTTGGTGGGGGTAAAAAATGTTTGGTGGGGTCGTGAACAGAAATGGACAGGAAAATCATTACTATATATACTTATTTCTTATTTACTGACAGCTACATTTCTAGCGTCTTCGCATGAGTCGGTATGTTCCTCCATATACCGATTACGTAATGGTACACATGGCTTATTCTGTTAGGTTCCATTACGCATTGGTGCCATTGAATATTGGTTCCTTTGTATAGTTGGTGCCTGAATATACGATCCACACGTACACTTAATTATAATTGCTATCAAGAACACACGCACACGATGACCATGCTAGCAAATAGCCGGAACCACATAAAATTCACTCAAGCAATAGAGCCACAAGGTTTGGGATTATTATGGCTGTTTCAAAACTTAAAAGCTGGATACGTCATTGTGCTTAAATGGGTGGGGTCCATATATACATTGAATATACTATCAAGTAAGGAGTTTAGCTCAATTGGGCATATCCCGAAAAATTGCGGATTTGGTCGATATCACAGATAAGGAACAATACGAAGTGTTTCAATACGGATGAAATCACTCGCTACCTAAATCGAGGACTTGGAAAATGAATAATTTATTCACTGCTAGTTTACAGTAACGAATTGTCATATGTATACATTATAAATAGGAATTTATTTCTATCGAATAGATGTAGTGAACAGTGGAATAGATGAACTTTTGCTTGCTGTGCATGCTTTTTATCTACTACAACACCTAGTGTAGCCCTAGAGAGGACGGTTGGATCCTCCAATTGAAACCGAGAAATGCAAACCATCCTTAATACCAGCGGATCCGACGTCATTACCATATCTCTTGGCAAAGTAATAGCCCACGTCGAAGTTGGCCCAGTAGTTAATGTATTTTAAACCAAATCCGACACTGCTTGCACCAAAATCGTCTTCAAGGATGTTGTCTGAAACGTTACCAACAGCTCCTGTAGCATAAAATCTCAATGGGTTGGCCTCATAGCCAGTTCCGTCATCGTAGGAAGAGTCGCGGACGACCTTGGCAGTTGGGTGAACCCACGAAGGTAAACTAGCGTATACGGTACCGCTTAATTTGTAGAATTGGTTACCACCACTGGTGTTGATTGCATTTCTGGTGAAACCTCTGAACGAGTTCACACCTCCCAAGTAGAATCTATCTGAGATGTGAACCGGTCCGTTTGGGGACGATGAGTAAATACCACCAAAATCTGTGGACAATGCAGTCGTTATGCGGTTATTAAAAAATGACTTAAAGTAATCGACGGAGATCGACGATTTTATGAAGGCAGCGTGGTTATTTGGGTTCTCCTGTTCTTGGTTAGAAGAGATCTCACTGTTAACGACAAACAGGAGACCGTTGGTTGGGAAGTTTTTAGTGACATGGTTCAAGAATGATAAGTTTGAGTACACAATTCGGTTGACGATAGACGATTTCAAGAAGTCTCCAGCAAAGAACTTCAATTCATCGGCTGCGGCGTCATCAATGTTGTGTATCGTTCTTCTTGCCAATGATAAACCGGACAAGATGTTCAAGTTTCTCAGTTTGTTGTACTGTACTCCAATTAACCCCCCAGTAGAACCTTCAGAAGCCTGCTGCCATGACTGGTTGTTTTGTTGTGAGTGGAACAAGTCAATCAAGAACTTAAATGATGGGTTGTTCAAGTTGGCCAAGAACTTGGTGTTGGTTATCAAGTGGTCATTTGGTTTGTATGGATTGTAATTGACGCCAATGTTTACCAACTCGGCGTTCTCGTTGAAGTTGTTGTTAAGATAGTCCAAGTTAAGGTTCAAGTTCTCTTCGTTGTTGAAGTTCAAGAAGCCTTCACCGATATTCAAGTTGATAGACGTCAAGTCGAAAGTCACCTTAGTGGAAACAGGGGTCTCTTTGTTGTAGTTCTTGATTGAGTTAGGGATCAATGCCGTGTAGTCCGAGTGTAAGCTCACCACAATGTCCTTGAACACATTTGTTTTGATCAATTTGTCCTCTGTCACGTTTATTGCATCAACCAACTTGGTCAATGTGTAGTCACTTCTGTCAATCAATGGCGTCAAGAGCTTCTTGAAGAACTCGTTGGAGAACGTCTCTCCACCATTGACCTCAATTGAGGAGAGGTATATAGGGCGGGTAGCTGAGGTGGATAACACCTCCTCCGCGAGGAGTCTCGATCTGAAGTCGGGATTTGTGTCTGCTTGTGCCAATTCAACCATTGCGTTCTAGTGTGCGAATATGTACTACAGTCAATTGCCGCCCAATGCTTTTGAATCACTAGACTCTCTCCTTATCCTCCACTGTTAGGATTATTGAAAAATTCTATTGGTTCCAGTGCGGTCGTGCATGGTGTTCAAATGTTGATTATCAGAAATTGCAAAATGGTGGAATTTGGAACCTGAAATTACGGTGTCAGAGGAGGGGAAGAATAGGGCAGTTGGAGATGTGAGAGTGGGTCTTGACAAACAGAGATAGTTAGAGGGAACCAGTGAGAATGCAGAGTTGTGTTAAATCGGGCAAAATTTTGCATTTGCGTTCATACGTTTAAAGCATATGTGATTAAATACGGGCATTTCTATTAAGTACTTTTCTTCTATATGGTGAGTCGCAGTGACTATCTATGTATAGTGTTGCTATTGCTCGACAGTGGCTCCGTCGTAGGCCAAGTCCAACAACTTCCAGCTGCACTCCACACCGGCCTTATTGAAAATCGCAATGACAGTCTCGGCAATGGAGTCGAAGTCGCCTGTAGCCAAACACAAAATGGTAGGACCAGCACCAGATAAACAGATACCACACAAGCCAGGGTGGGTTTCTGGGGTCACACTGGCCAAAACCTTCTGTAAACCTGGAATTAAACCGGATCTGTAGGGTTGGTGGATCTTGTCCTTCATGGCCTCGTAGATGAGCTTGTTGTTGGGAGTCTCTTGTGTCAATGCAGAGGTCAAGATGGCTATTCTTTGTAAGTTGTAGACAACATCCTCTCTAGTGTAGGATTCGGGCAAAACAGCACGAGAGGAATCCGTCGAAACCTCAAAGTTCGGTATGATAGTTACACATTTGATCTTGTGGCTCCAGTTGTATTGCAAATACTCACCAATGTTGTTTGGAGGAGGAGTGGAAACGTATTTCTCCACTGGTGTTACACCAGGAACAGGTAAAATGTAATCCAAAGGAACATTCTTGGCAGCAGTATCCTCCAGGGACAACTCGTTCAAGTATGAACCTACGAAGCCTCCCAACATGGCAGCAGCGATGTTGTCTGGGTGTCTTTCAATCATCAAACAGTAGTCCATTAATCTATTCTTCGAGAACTTGAATTCTCCAATCTCGTTACCCAAAACAATGCCTCCAACGATAGCAGAGGCCGAGGAACCCAATCCTCTTCCCAATGGCACTGGGTTAATGACATGGATATGTGTTCCCAAGGGGAATGAGTCGATCTTGTTTGCCCTTAAGATGTACAAGGCAGTCTGAGTCACTAAGTTCTTATCGGCTTCCAATGGCACCTTATGGGCCAAGTCTCCCTCGTAAGACAACTTAACGTTGTGAGGGTACACTGAAGTATCCTTGGAGGGGTCTATTGTGACCTTGATTTGCAAGTACAACTGTAAGCCGACTCCCAAGACGTCGAACCCGGGCCCGATATTGGCGGAGGACGCTGGGACCTTGACTTCGAACGATCTGATAGTCATAATTTCCGGGTATATCTACGCTAACTCGACCAAAAATCACAATAATGAACCAAAAAAAACGTCGTTTTGCTCTATGTGTCTACGCAGACGTAAATCTCGACCTAGAACTCGAAAACAGCTAAACTACCGAAATGGCACCGTGTTCTCCACTGATCTCCACCGATGACTCTTCCTCTTTTCTGAACGCTCGCGTTGGCTTTAAATTAGACATTTTTTCGGGTGGAGAAAAAGAAACGGAGAATGTGAGAAAGTCAATCACGCGAGCCGCAGCGTAGAGGTACAGGGCTTGTTAGGTGAAAATGTGATCAAGATGAGGTCGATGAGGTCGTATGATGGGTGGAAAATTCGCAATAGGGATGAGTATATTTCTGTTCAAAATGAGTTTGTATAGATATCATGTCTTCGTATCAGTTATCGTAGTCGTAATTACCCTTTGTTGGTGTACAGGTGATGGAGTGACCTTTGGTTCAGTATGTGCTGTCTTCCTGATAAAAGCCATCCCGTTACAGGAGCGCGCAGCCAGAAAATACATTTTGCAGTATTTTCAGATAAGTGCACTGCGAGAGTCATCTCTAGCAGATGTTCCACACACAAAAGTTGACATACGGCTGAGATCCACGGATCTAAATACCAGGGGATCTCATGATCGGGGATTACGAGCGTTTTTGCACCCGTAAACCCTGCGATCCATCTTATGGGGTTCAAAAGCCTGGAATAGTTCCAGATGAAACAAAATGGTCATTCAACCCACTGCGATCTGCAAGATTTACTGCAAAAAAATATAGCTGGTGTTGTTGCTGTGCTGGCGTTGTTGCTGCTGTTCTTATTGTTGCTGTTGTTGATGAACTTGAGGCATTCCCTTCTGATCACAGTTACGTCGGATGAAGAACACTAGATTTGGCCTCTTTCAAGGCGGGTTAATTCTCAGAAGATGGAAGACTGAGTTGGCTGCGAAATCATAATCTCATGTGGTTAGAGTTGGGAACGGACATGGGTAGAGTGGCAATTTTAATAGTAAGTGACTTATGGGAACATTTTCTTAACGTTCAATTAACAACATAAGCTATACGCAACAGATTGGTATCTACATATCTTCATATACCATCTTTCCCCGTGGCTATTTGATTTCTCTAATTATTTGGAAAATTTACTTGTAAATTGTAATAATTAGGTTTATCTCGTCTATGAGATTTTATACTCTAGGAGGTGTTATGCTCTACAAGGTATTGGGAAAACAAATATCTTACCTACATTTGTAGCAGCGTTAGAGCATATTATCTCTAACAACGAGGTGGTTCTTATATAGAACAGATATAAGATAAAATAGCTAAATTTACTCCACTCAATCAAGGGCTTCTGATCCAAGACATTCCCTACAATTCAGATGGTCGTATAGTGAATATTATTATATATATTTTAGATGTATTTTGAATATTTTAAACTATTTTAAACATTCTGGTTGTGATTATTATTCATACGTAAAAAGTGAAACCAAGAAATCAAGCAATCTATTGCGTGTCTAAACAATGCAAGTCTCTCTCTTCTCCCAAACAATATCAGCTGGTTCTTCTGGTAAGGTAACCATCGAAGTGAAGTCAATCTTAGGAATAGTCTGACCATTCAATTTCCACTTGACGTTGTAAACGTAGGTGGACAAAATCGTTCCCAACTGCACGTAAGCAAATTGCTCTCCGATGCATCTGTGTCTTCCACCTCCAAATGGCAAGTATGGAGAAGCAACACCCTTAGAGACTGCACCAAAACCGTAATCAACACTTTCTTCGTTAGCAGCCTTCTCAGACACAGTATTCCATCTCTTTGGGTCAAATTCGGCGGCATTGTGGAAAAATCTCTCGCTGGTCATAGTGTAGCCAGGAGACACCAAGAGGAAGTGGCCCTTTGGAACGACAATGCTAGAGTTTGGAACGAGCAAGTTTTGGTTCACTTTTCTCATGATAGAATGTAAAGGCATGTGCATTCTTAAAGTCTCCTTTATAACGTTGTTAACGGTAGTCATCTTTTGTAAGTCTTCGTAGGTCAAATCATTCAATGATCCACCCTTTTCCTTCAAAGTCTTGGAGACTTCTTCGAAAATTTCATCTTGCAACTCAGGTCTTTCACCTAAGTGCAACAAGAACCAAGCAGAAGTAGCAGCAGAAGTATGTTGGCCACCCATGAGAATACCGATTAAAAGATTAGAGATTTCCTGATCAGTCATCTTGACACCGTCCTTGTAAGTAGAATGGGTCATTAACGAGTCAATCAAGTCTCTGTTAGGATCGACATCACCAGTTTCTCTTCTCTTCTCGATGAAGGTCTTGTAATTGTTGGAGATCTTTCTTTGAGCTTCATCTCTCTTTCTGTAGTTTGGCAATGGTAAGTTAGAGAAAACGAAGTTGAGAGGGGTGAAACCCTTGTCCAAGTCAGAGAATAACTGAGCGAAAGAGCTATCGAATTTCTTTCTCATTTCTTCACCTAAAAGGGATCTGGAGGCTGTGAAAATGGTAATTTCTGGTTGCGTCTTCATGACATTAACTACACCAGTTGACTTTTGGCCCATTTGAAATCCCTCTGTACTCTTGAAGTAGTTGAGGACTTCTTCTCTGATCTTTGGCACGTAGGTCTTGAATGCTGTGGTGGTCAAGGCGTACTTGGCAAACTTCTTTTGTTCCATAAGCCGGTGGTTTGGACAGTCATAGATGACTCCCTTACCGAAGACAGGAGTGGTCAAGTGCTTGTAAGCATCGGCAGCAGAGACCTCGCTCAACTTGGAGTTGAAGACGAATTCGTGGCCCTTTGGACCCAAGTAAACAGTCATAACTTTTCCCAACAACATGAAAGCAAAAACATCGCCGTGCTTTTGACGACAGTCCTCGAAAAACTGGTAAGGAGCCATACCGTAGGGAATGGCCGATCCAAACCATGGAATCCAGTAGAACACGAGTGGAGCTCTATCCTTTCTCAACGAGTACAACAACTGCCAAATGATGTTGTAAACGAAAGGAGCGATTACGATGAGTGAGATCTGCTGAGCCAAGCTGAGCGATACGAAGGCATTGTACCCGCCGATGATAGTATCTATTATAGCCATGGTGGAAACTTCGAACTGATAGTGAGCGGCTAGGAAAAGCAATAAACCACGATAACAACCACGGTCAATAAACGAAAGGCTTGGAGATCAGCAAAATACAAACAACAATGTCTGGACAAATATGCAAAATCCTCCGTGGTACTATTTTCTAGCTACTTGGCTAAGAAGTGTGCAACTGCTGTCTTATATAGAAAGAGTGGAAACCAATTACTATCCGTTGATTTGTAAATGCCACTGTCGTTTAGCATCTACGCACTCTCACAAATTTTTTCTACAATGTGGTTTTTATCGCGTTACAAAGTTGTTTATACGACGGGAAGAAATCGCGATGCGAGCGTTTTGCATCAACTGACAAAAATGGGATGATGGCGAGGTGCGGGCTGTGGAAAAGGGGCCGAAGGCTATTGGCTACGGAGGGGTTAATGGCAACTACCGGGGTCACTGAACGGGGGTTCAAGCGAAACGAACTCTAAAGGGTGTTTTCGTTCAGGTACGAGTTGCTTGTCGGTGGGGCAGCTGGCTGGCTTTGCGTCATGTGTTTCGTACTGCGGTACGGGTGCGAGCTCTAATTTTTTTCAAATGGGTGTGTTGCAGCAATTCTAAATGGCACAGTGTCCTATTATGTGATAGCGGTACAAGGAGTATTAAAAGGGATATAAAAGGCACTTATTGCAATTGTAGTTAGGAAGGTGTCTAACAGTGGAACTAGACATGGACTTATCACTTCAAATTCCAAAATTGTTCTTGGATGCTCTTTCTAGGTGACTGTTCAATCCTCGAATAATATTAATTTAATTGCACTGGCCATTAAAATTGATTGAGTTAATATTCTCTATAAATAAATTTGTGAGGACTCTCGAAATTCTACTACAGATTGGGTTATCATTAAATGTCAAAACTTTATATATTTTCGTTACTGTACCATTTGAATTTATAAATATATATATACCAAAAAACTGTAAAAATAGCAATAAATAATTGTCTAGGTCTCTATGTAATAGACTAATTTTGATTTTTATTGACTTCAGAATTAATCAAGTCATCATTTATTACCAAACCCAACATCCTTGCCTTGAGTAGCAATTCCTCGTTCTGCATCTTCATGCGGTCATTCTTCAATTCCAAGAACTTTATGTACTCAATGGACTTTGCCAAAATTGTTCCTTTATTCAATTTTCTGGCTGGCTCCAAACCTTCCAATTCAATGATGTCTTCTTCGGAACGTAATGAAGATGGAACGTCCTCATCAGAGGAGTCGTAGTCCTCTCCGCTCATTTGCTGTCTCTGCTTTCTCTTTGCGACCACTCTCAAAGTAGGCACCGAGTTTTGCAAGGCTGTGAACTTGTCATTAATTTTATTTCTATATCTTTGTTCAATGACGTTATGTGCTGACTTGACTCTTGGACGTGGATGTCCCTGCGTGGGTCCAATAAGAAGAGGAAGTTCTTCGTCATCTGTCTTGAATCGTTTGCCTTTGAGTGCTTGTTTACTGGATCTAGTAACCATTTTTGGGGGTGATTGGTTAAGGGGAGATGGTGATTCATCCACTTTGGAAAAATTATAACTTCCTGCTTGTTGGTGTAGCTGTTGTGAGTTGTGTTCTGGAAGTACAGGCAACGATTCCTGCTTGATGTACATGCTTTCTTGGGCCTGTTGGCGTTCGTTATTCAATCCTAGAGATAATGGCGAAGCCAAAGGGGTATAATTGGCAGCTGATGTGGGTGGGTTAGAAACATTTGGATTGTAATCGCTAATGCTGGTGGCATTTGTGTTTACGTAGTTGATTCCGAATAAATTATTCGCTGTTTGTTCCTCGGCAACATTACGGCTGTTGTTAGTATTAAGTGTAGAATCACCAGTGATGCTACTGCTATATGAATTATTAACACTTGGGGGGTTATTATTGCCAAGGCCGCCTAACTCGCCCATGAACTCGGTTATGTTACCGGGGTTCTGGACGTCGCTGACAGGGAATTGTATGGACTTAGAACGATTGTACTGGTTAGTATTTGGCTGAGGACCCCCATTGCCTGGAGCTATAAGCCCAAAATCGAAGTCTACTGGGAAGGAGGCTGAATCACTCATATCGTCTTCGTTCTCAAAAACTTGAGCAGTCGGGTACAGCTGGTGACGCTGGTTCTGAAGCTGTTGCGATGGATGTTGAAGAAGCTGCTGTTGCTGTTGGTTAAGAAACACCTGTTGGCTTTGTGGGTCACCAGGCTGATTTTGAGACTGGTTTGGCGTGCCTGGTTGCAGCTGAGGGTTGTTCTTGTCAAACAACGAGGTTAGGAACGCATTGTAGTCATTCAATTTGAAGGACATAGTAACGGGAAGAAATATTGGAGATGTGGCGAGGAAAGAAGGAGTTGTTTCAATTGTCCAGCAACTCTTCAGTTAGCATGGATATTTCAATTAAATAAATGAAAAACTAAGTCGGTATAAGTCGATGCGAAATATGCTTATTATGTACGGAGAAGCAATGCAGAAGCAAAATACCAAAGAATAAAAATATATACTGTGAGATTTTTGGTAAATATAAATGACTTTAACAAATGGGTCTCATACTCTGACGCCGACTAAATAGGCCATCTCACCGCCAAATGTCAAGCTTTCTACCTTTTTTATTACTGGACATCCACAGGTACCGCAAGTGGTAATGGCTATTTTCTAGGTTCTTTTTCGCGGCTGCAGCATAAAATACGAATTGATCGTATGATTTTTTTGAAGTACACAGAGAAAAATAGTGGACCAGGGAGGAAACCGGAGTTTGCACGGTCGTCAGTGTTTGAAGCTGGGACTGTGATCAGGAGTGTATAGGCACCGTAGTGGATCGGATGTCGATCGCAGGATACCGTTTTCTTCCTTGGGTAGTGACGTGTAACCTGTTTTGAATGCATTGTCGAGCAGGGCTCTAGGGTCTGGGGCGCTTGGGTGATACGTGGTTTTTGCATCCGCAGGTCGGTTAAAGGGTAGCGTCAGAGAAATATTATTGACGTTTGTCTAATTGGGAACCGTTCGTCTTGCAAGGGCCGAAAACGTCTCTAAGCACATTAGCACGGAGGATGTGACAGTTTAACAATTAAGGTTCTTGGATGCTTCATGCCTAATGCCCCCCTAATGCGCTATAGAAAAACGTTCCCCTCAGATTAATTCCACCATAAATCATGGTTTTATCGCCAACCCATGCGATCCAGACTTAAGGGTGTCATCTGGAGCGAGTCAAGGTGACTCATGTTGGTCCATTTCCAGTTTCTAGAAGCCCAATGCTAAGCATTAATCAGACAATGTTAGCCAAATAAGACTTGATAATATTTCACTTTTATCTTGTCCCTTCTCCATTCCTTTCCTAATCGCAGCTACTTGAGATTTGCAGTCATTGCAGCCATTATCCGCATTCTGGTACATGACGTCCCTTCCTGAGCCTTGCTGACAATAGGAAATAATACTTAAATATTCTTATACGCAACAAAAGTGAAACCCTTACCAATGAGCGGCTTCCTATATGCTATCCTACTCGAGCCCATTCGTGTGTCAAACTGCACTCCTACACCCTGAAACAGTTGCCGTTTCGTTGTCCTTCCATACATCCATGCATGTACCTTTCCGTCATTCCCCCATCTCGGATCCTGCACAGCTTTCTCCGAAATGAAAAACCATACGATTATTTTGATTAGCGAGTAGAAGTATTTAAGGTGTACCGAAAGGGTAAGTAATAGAGTTTGGAAACCATTTCTTTTGGCAGCCGGTAGTGTAGAATAGCGTAGAATGTCGGATCTCCACGACTTATGCAGCTTCGGCGAGAGACCAGTTACCGATGCATATGTAGCTCAGTTGCAATACTATCTTAAGCTGGGCATACCTAGTACCTATACTGTGGAGGAAGCTTACAACTACACTCACGATATTGCGGAAGAAGCTTCCACAAATACCACGCCATTGCATCTTATTTGCACCAATTTACCCGAGGATCTAACAGAAGATGAAGTGGCTGTTTGCAGCCACATGGTGCAAATTCTCCTTGAATACGGCGCGGGATGGTCTTTGATCGATGCCAACAACGAGACCCCAGGATGCATTCTTATCAGTCGCAAAATGAATGATTTGCCAATCTACAGACAGATCGTGGAGGCCGGGGTCAGAGCTGAGTTACTCTTGAGAAAAGTGGGAGAGTTTGACATGGAAGTCATAGAAGATACTGACGATTTGAACCACGACCAATTTGGTGAAGACGTACCAGAACTTGTAGAAACTGTGAACGGGCCAGAAGAAAAGGAACAGCAACAAGTGACAAAAGAGGCTCCTTCTAAAAAAGACAATGAAATTGAGGTAGAGCCAAAAGATCAAGATAAACCAGAAGTGGATGATGCTCCGGATGCACCATCCCAAAACCAAGAGTCCTACCTCAACACGAAATTAGAGTACGTAGATAATGCTCTTGTCACAAAAGACAGAAAAGATGGTGTCATGATGGCCTGGGAAACTGACCTCATGAGGTTAGGATGCGACTCACTTTTCAAGGGTGCTGAAATAGAGAAAGGTGAAGAAGACTCAGAAGTTAACATTCTCAATATTGGTTTCGGAATGGGAATCATTGATACTATGATAAATGAATTAAAACCTACGAAGCACTACATTTGTGAGGCTCACCCAGATGTTCTTGCGAAATTAAGAACAGATGGGTGGTACGAGAAACCTAATGTAGTGATATTAGAGGGCAGATGGCAGGAACAATTAGATGAGCTTTTATCATCAGGCGATGTGTACTTCAACGGAATCTACTATGATACCTTCTCCGAGCATTATCACGATATGTTGGATCTCTTTGATTATGTTGTTGGACTCTTGAAGCCTCATGGAGTTTTCTCCTTTTTTAATGGCTTAGGGGCCGACAGACAAGTGATCTACGAAGTCTACAAAGAATTAGTGGAAATTGATTTGGCGAACTATGGCTTGAAATGCACATTCAAATCGATTCAAGTACCTGCGTCAACCTTAAAAGATAACAATAAGAGCGTGTGGGATGATGTTAAGAGATCCTACTGGTCTTGTCCCGTATACTACCACCCCGAAGCACGTTTCATAGACATATAGACAAAATTTTACTGCATAATTAGACTCTTTACTAGTTGCATGATATTCAATAGATACTGTAGCTGAATTGGTCTACAATCAACTCTATTATGGTGAATTATTATTCCGTATGCATTGGGATGTACATAATTATTAACAGAAATCGATTAGTCAATCAAGCAATTGTGATGACGACGATGTGTTGTATCGATTTACGAATATCTAAAAGGTCAATACATGAATTGTCAGCCCAGATTTTATACCTCGGATCCTCAACATCAAAGCTTTATCTCGTAAAAGACTGCTTCAAACAGATGAGCAGGGTAGCTGTCAGAATTCTCTTGGTATTCTTTTGTCTATGCAACTCTCATTTTGTTCATGGACTTAAAGGGTATCCGGAAACGGCCCCTGCAATTTCTTTTGTACTTAATGTATTATTAATACGAAAATCCGCGCCCCACATTTATGCCTTTTCCTTCTCTATAATACAGCCAAGACCAATAAAGGCTTCGTCCAAGGCACGCTCGAAAACATTTTGTAATCTCCAACCGGCTCCCAAATACTCCTTGTTCTTAGCCAACTGATTCACATATGGATCATGGTAACTATCTGCGATATGATTCTCGATATTCATCAATTCATCAACGTCATTCGGTATTGGTAAGAGCGTATAGTTTTTGTTTAAGTCTCGATCTCCCTTGAATGGAGTGAAAGGAGTCTTATAGCTGTCTTCAAGGTCTTTGGCATGCTTGGACAATGGATTAATTTTGCTAAACTCTTGGTCCAATTGGTTGTTCAACTGTTGTAACTTCTTCTTTCTTAGGGATGCCCTCTTTAAATTATTGTTGTTCTGTTGTTTGATAATGTCATCTGTATTCGCCGATGATCCACTAGTCAACTTATCTAGTAACTCTTGTTGCTGTTGTTTGTCGTATTCTTTGTCTTCAACCTCCATCTGCTTTTGAATTCGTATCTTTTCTTGCTTGAGTCTTTCCCTGGCCTCTTGGTACTTTGCCAAATCAGCGTTCTTCTTACTTTCATTCAAGTTCTTTTCCAAAATCTCGATCTTATGCTCAGTTTCGTACTTGATCAAATTACTTTCTGTCTCCTCGACGTCTATTCCGTAGTTCAAGTTGAATATTATATTTTCCACATTTTCCAAGTATTTATTATATTCCTTTAAGTCAGAGAAATCTTCCTCTGTTTTGTTGTATATGTTGCCCACTTTCTTTCTTATATCGATTTCTCTTTCGATTCTTAAATCATCGAAGATCTGTTTCTTGAACTTGTTCTTCCTCAAGATTTTGCCACAGTTCAGATATGGACAACGAGCAGGTCCAAGAGAGAAGATACGGTCAACACACGATTCACAGATCTTGTGGTAACACTCTGGGTTGATGAGAAACTTCATGTTTGGAGACAAGTACTTGTCTGTCTTACAGATGGGACACATGTCCTTGGACGACCGGTCATCTTCAAAGTAGTCGCTCATTAGTGAATTTGAAGCTGATGCCACTTTGGCCGTTGACATGATAGGGTTATATTATGAGTCTAGCTATATTAGTACTTCCGCTAAGGAACTTCGGTCCTATGAAGAGAGAACTATATCTTGATTTCTAATCTAAACTTAACTGATTTCTTTATGGTTGGATATATTCCTGCAGCTGACAGACCAACCGAATTCGGCTAAAGTGTACAAACTCCGAGCTATAGCAGCATGTCATGGTACTAATAGAGTTACTAGTTTTGTAGTGAAACCTTGCGGATTTTTGGGGATACCTTCTTCGCAAAAATGCAAAGCTCCATGGGTGAACAAATATACGACTTCTCAACAAAATAGTGATGGAGACTCTTTCACTATCTTCTCTCCATCTCTGTGTCTTGAACCACATCAAACACTTAATGTAATTTCTGACATGGTCTCCTGCATAATATTATTCAACTCTAAATAGCACAAATATTACACAAAACATGACGTTTCTTCCATCCTGCATAGCCCAGCTATGATTAGCAGCATAACGAAACGGTGGAACTTGATATGTTTAACCGTCTCGTCTCATCTGGTTCAATAGTATTGTACATTACTTTGTTGACTACTTCGTTGTAAGTAGAAGCCCCCTTAACATGATTTTCGACTTTGTTCCAAAATCGAAATCACGAGGGGCGAAACTCATTACTCCCGTTGCCGTGGTCTTTATCATTGCTGCCCTAGACTACGGCACTTTCTGGTCTTTGGGCCACCAGGAAATCTACAATAGGCACTCCAAAGGAGTTGCAATTCTGCTCTGGGTGTTGGTAGCATTTACCCAGTTCAATGCATTTCTCTATTGGGCCCTCATCTTCATTATGGGCCCAGGGAAGTCCCCTAAGTTCCAGCCATTGGATATTTACCAAAGTGGCGATCCAGAGTTGACTCCATGCCCAGAGATGTTCTTCTGCGATGAATACGGGTTTCCTGCCTTTAATTCACATGCTCAATCGATTATGGTAAATAGATCCTTCTTCCTGAAGGACCTTGGTTATAACGTGTTAAAATATGATCACTATTGTCTTTGGATAGGAACTGTCATTGGAGAACCTAATTATATGTTCTTCATGAAATACTGCCAATGGTTTCTTCTGTTCTTCCTTATAATGATGATCTTCCTCATACGATATACTCCGTCAAATGTGGCCCTGGGAGAAATTAATCATATGTTCATACCCATGTATGTATTAGGAGGTATGGCCACCTTGATTATCGGAGCTCTCTATGGCGTTCACAACAAGTATGTGGCTGTTAATATGACGACCCTCGATGAAGTCACTGGAAACCAGAGAAGGGCATATGCCAAATACATGCAGCAGACTAATCCAAAAAGGGCAGCACCTCGAAAAGAGGAAGGAATCAGATATGTCAATATCAAAAAAGATGATTTAAGACTTGTGGTTCCGTATGACATTAAACAACGATTGTTTAACATGGGTTACAAGAAGAATTGGATAAATTTGGTGTATAATGGAAACAGAAACCATGGTTTGCCAGATGATTTCTATAGCACTTCGAAATTCGTTTCATCGTTGGCCATTTACTTTCTACCGTATATTGACATATACTATGCCTTCAAGTATGCTCATCGCCCTAAGCTCAACGATGAGGATGCTAGTGAAATCGAAAGAAAGAGATCGGAGTTTGAGGCATATAGTAGTCAGGTAAATGAAGAGTTCCGTCTGTACATCTATGACAAAGTTGAACGGAAGGAGTGTTATATTGCGCTGTACGTTGCACCACAATTGCAAAAATCAGCTGGAGGTAACTATAACAAGAATGGCGTTGAAGGGAATGTGTCACTGCAGGAGTCACAAAGAGGAGCGAAACAAAGCCGAGAAAGCACAGGTTCAACATCATCATCCAAAGTTGAGTCTGAGTCTACTGGCAAGAAGAAATCGACTGACGTAATGCAGCCTGAAAAATGATATTCTAATGAATATAGTAAATACTGGGAGTATATTATTCCGTAAAATGTTCCTGTCACAACTAGTATCTAAGGATATAAAAAGAAGAGATAACTCTTACCATATGATTCTGAACCTGTTCAGTAGATACAGAATAAGAATAATTTTTGCATTAAACCATAACACATGAAATTAATAGAACATTTCAATATAAGCACCAATATTGAGTAATAATTGTATATAATTCGATGTGAAGGTTGCTGGAGAGATAAATTTATTTTTAATTCCCATTAGTCACCAAAGAATTGCAATATTTATACGAATT
Organism: Scheffersomyces insectosa; assembly: GCA_030572575.1. Lineage (NCBI taxonomy): Eukaryota > Fungi > Ascomycota > Pichiomycetes > Serinales > Debaryomycetaceae > Scheffersomyces > Scheffersomyces insectosa. The sequence continues at coordinate 76,634 of JAJMAO010000021.1, forward strand.
CATAATTTCTGAGCTGACAACTTTCAATCAGTTCGTAGTTCTGAAATTAGCAATATTCTCTACATACTGAAGATTTATGCGGACCTCTCACTACAATAAACGTCTATAATAAACAATTAAAGCAATACACCACCATCAACCAACTCACAAAAAAATACACTTCTACGCATTACTCCAACTACTACTTCTCCACATGATAGAAACTCATCCCACTCCATAAGTCAACCACATCTGCATCTACACCTCTCTGCTCTTCCACCACTTCTACCACCACCACCCATACTTAACAGATTTAGCAGCCAGTATTTATATGCACCACTGACAATCACTGCGATCTTCTCTGTCAAATGCTGTGAAATATTAGAAGATGTATTTGCCGTCTTGTTCTCTGTGTGTGTTTTGAAGTCCGTAGTATCTGTAGATTTGGTTGTGTGACTTCAAAGGAGTTGGGAAAGACTGCCGTGTACATAGAATAAGCAGAATGGACTTTATTGGAGAAATCGTAGAACACGACACACAGGCGCCAGTAGCACCGACGCCTATGACTACTGGGGGATTTCCTGATGCCCTCAAGATGAGACAGAAGAAAACCTCGAGATGGAAACAAAGAATACAGAAAGAAGGAAAAGATGCCGCCAGCAAACCGCTCAGGGAGCAGCCAGAACCAGTGCAAAAGGAATTGTCCGAAGCAGAGAAAATCCACAAGGAGAACATGGACAAGATTTCGCAAATGACTGAGGAAGAAATCAGCCATGAAAGAGAGGAGCTCTTACAAGGTTTGGACCCGAAGTTGATTCAGAGTCTTCTCAAAAGAACCGAGAAAAGGCTAAACACGGGCGAAAAGAGCCACGATTCCAGTAGTTCAGCAGAACATAGCCATGACCATGACCATGATCATGACCACCACGAGCACGCAGAAGGCTACAACGGTTGGATTGGTGGGGTCAGAACGAAAGACGGATTGAGTGATTTGTCTCAACTAGATGAGAAAGATGTAAATAGGGCATTGGGTATAAACGGCCTCAGTCTAGTGGATGATATTCAAGAGTCAAGTGGAAACCAAAGAGACAACTCAAAACCAAGGAAGTCGGTGACTTTCAATAATGAAGTAGCCACTGTCAACTACGAAGATTTGGATGATTCAATAAAGTTGGATCCAAATGGATGGGAGGACGTGGAAGAAATTAATGATTTAATACCAAACATGCCTCAAGATCCAAATGGAGAAATTGCACCAGATGATTATCAACTTGTCAGTGAAGAAGATGAAAACAAATTAGATGTTCATTTTGTTAAACCAAAGTCAAACTCCGATGATTTAGATATAAATGATCCGGATTTTTATGATAAATTACATGAAAAGTACTACCCTGACTTACCAAAAGAGACGGAGAAGTTGTCCTGGATGACCAAGCCGCTCCCAAAGCAGATTTCCACTACATATGAATCCATTGCAGATATGAGATTTGATTTCAAGGGTGACTTGATTGAATTGCAGAATGAAAGCGATCCAAATGCAGATAGCAACAAGGAAATTCCAACATACATGGGTTTACACCATCATTCAGATAATGCGCACTTGGCAGGATATACTTTAACTGAACTTGCCCACTTGTGTAGGTCTGTTGTGCCTGGCCAAAGATGTGTCAGTATTCAAACACTTGGCAGGGTGCTTCATAAGTTAGGATTACACAAGTACAGCATATTACCCATCGATGACAACAAACCAGAGGACGAGTATTTCAACGAAAATCTCAGGGAATTAGTGAACAATTTTGAGAAAATGATGTGGGACTTAATAGATGAACTCAGAATTATAGAATCGATAACGGAAGCCTCCGATGAATCGAAGACAAGAAATTTATCCGTAAGAAACTATGCCATTGAAGCTTTATGGTTATGGAAAAAAGGTGGTGGAAGACCAGAAGTTGAAGAGCAGACGGAAGAGGATATCATAACGAAAGCTGTACAACAGTAGAGCAGTTTTGGGATTCGATAGAGATAGATAGAATTGTGAATATCCATAGATGATATAGTAAATGAGAAGTTCTTCATTACAAAGTTCACTAGATCTAGTAGATAGCGATTCAATCAGGCAACAAACGACCTATCCACGATACCAAGAATCAACAACCCAACGGAACTGAACTCAAAACGAGAACAGCAAAGCCCGAGAATCATATAATTCAAGTTATCTTAAAGCAGAAAGGGAATTGCCTTATAACAACCATGAAATCCAGATCAAAACGATCTTTTTTTCGTCGGTTTGACAATAATTACATTCAGCCTGACTATGGCGAATGGCTAATAGGAAATTCTCTTCTTTATTCTTCGCATATTGACACATTGTACCGATGGATCAAATAGATGGGTTCCATTACGAAACCATATCGGACAACTTAAGTTTATGCGGTGCTTACACTTCTGGCCACAGCTACTTAGGAATTCAATCGTTTATTACTATTATAGATTATCAAGCTCTTCACCACGAGCACATCAATAAAACATCATTAAAGAACACATTAAACGAAATACTAAACATGGAAAGAACAAACTTTCAAAGCTGTGAATTTTTTCATCATAGATATTTCAAAATCCGGGTAACCCACTGGTGCCCTAGTACTATAAGCACAATGTGGCAACCTACTAGGTTAGTCCACTATGTTGTCGACTTCTTGAGTTTAACCTACTGTTGAGCCGTAGTCATTGGTTCTGTTATCGTGGCCGTCACCTCCGAGAGTTGCATATGTTTCTCTGTACGGGTATTGCAGAATAATCCAGTAAGAGTGGATTAAGCCGGGGAAGTAACCCAAAAGGAATAACAAGATGTTGATCCAGAAATCAGCGGAAGCAATACCTCTTTTGATGAGGACAGGGACAGGGGGGACTACACGTTAGTAACTTTCAATTCTATACTTCCAATGCAATTTAGCATTGAGGCCGTTATTGAAGGCGATTTTTGGCATTATCTTGGGAGAGTCCTAGTCTCCCGAAGCCACGGTCATATTTCACAGCAATTGAGCATATACATACGGAAAAACCCAATGAACACAAGAAACCAGTCACGAGAATGCATTTGTAAAAGTGTAAAAATTGATTCTCTCGAAGTTTTATGAATTCGAACAACAATTACTTCGACCAACTAAGAAAACACCCTGGTGCTTGACCGTTTAAATACAAATTGATCATCCATGATTGCCCCTTTAGCAATCTTCCAGATTAGGCAGATCACGTTATCGGGCTATAGACGGTACTCAATGCGACGATTTCCGAATTCAGACCCAGGTCACGTGACAATACAATCGTGACAATTTTGGACACAGTTTTCCACTTTCGATCTGGTGGCTAATGTTAATGCCTATGTAAAGTTCGAGAGTCGTATAAGCAGAGAACAAGTAACAGCGAATTGGCTACATTCAGAGTCAATCTGAAATTACGTACCATCCGCAGTAACAGTTCAAGATGCGAATTGGCTTCAATTGGGCTATTATTGCCCTCTTCATCGGCCTTACATCAGCTGTTCTCCTTGAAGATGCATTTTCTAAGGAAATGGTTAATCACATCTACCATCAATTCACGCTGTTCGACGTTGTAAATGGCAACAACATTGTTGGTTACACAGGCTTTGACCAATTCATTGGCGTCAAATTGAGTGACCCAAGCTACCTTGACTGGACCATTGATTTGAAGCAATTACCAATCACCGTGGATAAATATCAATTGGCCAAGAACAATCAATTGGTTTATCTTTATTCCACCGCCGCCAATGAGTTGTACTTATTTTACACTAAAAACGGAGTATTTGTGAGAAGCGTGGAGTTGAAGACTGCTCCTGTCCATATTGAAAATTTCTTCAACAAGGGAATCCTTGTTCTCGATCAATCTGGAACTATTCTGTATGTTGATCACAGTGACGGATCTGTGGAGGTTGTAAAGAGCGAGCTTCCGCAAGTTAACACGTTCTTTGTTGACCAAAGAGATGGCTTCTCCTATGCTATTGTAGGAGGTACAATTGTCAACATCAATTCAAAGGCAGAAGCGGTCTCTACTGAAAAAGCACCATTCAGCCAGGTAAAGGATTTCAGAGAGGGATTGGTAGTTACAACTGACGATAAGGTCTACAAATTTGACGGTTCCAATGTTATACAAGTTGAAAATAGCAAATCCAAAAATCTCAACATTATAAATTCGAAGTACTTGTATTCGATAGATGGAGATGACTACTTCTTGATTACTATTACAGAAGAGAACAAAATTCTGGTTGTAGCAGAGTTCAAAGCTGATTCTGTGGTTTTAAACATCGAATATCATCAATTTGCCCTTGGTGACTTCTGGATTGTTACTGAAAAGACAGGTCGTAAAATCATTTATGATTTGACGGACTTATTGATTCTTGATGACTTGGAATCATTGAAACTTGCAAAGACCAAACAGGATCGGTTGTACTCTGATGACTTCATCACATCACTCGATGGAAATCTTGTATTGGTTACTATAGACCCTAATGTTGAAGGAAGAATTTACAATGTCCAGGACGGGACTGTGAACCAAATCATTACATCAGCTAATCAATATTCTGCTTCAAACAATGATTACTTGATTATCGACAAACCAGAGTCTGAACAAACGATTAATGAATTTCACCACCTCTTAGAGGATGCTGACTCGAAACTAGTATTGTTGCGTTGGTTACGTAGAGTTAAGAGGCATTTGACTGAGTTGGGAAGATACGTAGTATCTTTAACCTCGCAGGACAAAGACGACAAGGCAGCTCTTGCTTCCGAAGGTGACGAATTTGGTTTTGGTAAGCTCATCGTCTTCTACGATGAAATACAACAAGCATTAATTGCTACTAACTCAATTGATGGTGCCTTGGTTTGGAAGAGTACTGGAGCTTTTACAGGTAGCCCCGTGAAGCTCACGAAACTAGGTGATGATATCGTTGCCCTTTTCTCTCATCATTTGTATTTTGTCAACTCGAGAGATGGTGCAATCATTGATGTCAAGACTCTTTCTGGTGCATATTCAGGTATTGTTCAGGCTATACTTGGGGAAAATGAAGTCAATGCTTTGATCCTCAAGAAAGTGGGCCAATTTGAATTAGTTGAAGGTCCAAAGGACATTGTCAATGATTTGTATTTAGTCGATCATGATACTGAAGCAGTATTTGGTCACAAGATCGCTGCCGGGCAAACTAGCTCATTCAACACATGGAAGTTCTCAGAAGCCAACGAAGAGGTTCTTGAAGTTGTTTCCAAGCCCTTTGAAACTAGAACTTCTTCTCTTGGGATTTCTTTGGCCAATAAGGATGTCTTATATAAATATTTGAATCCAAATGCGGTTTCTGTATTAACTAAAGATTCTTTTAGTGGTCAATTAAAGTTCTACTTGCTCGATGGTGTCACTGGTACCTTGTTATCTACATTTGAGCATGACGTGAATGCAGTCGTCGATTTATCCTCAATAAATATAATCATGGACGATAACTGGGTGGTTTATTCTTATTTCATTACCGAGCCAAAATTGGAGCAAAGAATCAATGTCATTGATTTATTTGACACCGATAAGGCAATCAAGAAGGATATTGACTCTATTTCATCATTCCACCACAACTCCACTGTTGATTCATTCACTGTGAAGTCCTTCTTGTTTCCAGAGAGAATAATATCGTTGGCATCCACACAATCACAGTACGGTATTTCTTTAAAATCTATTGTCGCAGCTACTGAAACTGGTGCAATCATTGAAATTCCAAAGTTCTTGCTCAATAGTAGAAGAATTGACGATAGGGAATTGACTCAAGATGATTTCCAGAGCGACTTCAGAATGGTTCCTTATGAGCCAATAATTCAAAGAAATACCTTCCAAGTCGTCAACCACAAGCACAAATTGAAGATTACCAAGCAGGGTAAGATATTAACTAGACCAACGCACTTCGAATCGACTTCAGTTGTCTGTTACTTTAATGAGTATAACCAATTCTGTACCACCGTGCAGCCATCGTCGTCTTTCGACTTATTGAGCAAAAATTTCGACAGAGTAAAGCTTTTATTAACAATTGTTATATTGTTAGCTGGTTATCTAGTCTCTAAGCCATTTGTATTCAACAAAAAATTGAATGCCCAATGGATCGACAATCCATAAAATCATTATTTCATAGACTAAAATAATACCCGAGATAATTAAAATAAATGCTAGATATCTATTGTGGTTTGCGTATATACGTATAGAGTCTCAATAGAAGATAGACTCGTTACTGTTTATATAGTCAACAAATTCCTTTTTGTTGCCCTTAATCCCAAAATTATCCCAGTTTATGTCCGTTATAGTTCTATTAGTTTTGGAGTTTTCATTCTCGTAAACGAGCCAAATCAATTCGTAGTTCAAGCTTAAAATCAAGTAGCTCTTCATTTGGTTAATGAGGAAGAATGAAGGGACGCTTTCATTCTTGGAGTTCCTTCTATGCATCTTCAGTATGATATAGCAATTGTCTACTTCATTAAATTTTTGAATTACTTTGATAAGTCTTGCGTTCAAGAATGACCACTCACTATGGTTTTTGCCCCCCATTAAGATGTTGTTGTACATTTGATTGAATTTTTCCTTCACAAGTTTGTAGTCCCCAAGCGAACTTAACATTGGTGACTTAAACACTCTAATCATGAAGAAAAGAGCTAGCTTGATTGGAAATTTGTAATGAATTGGCAATTGGTTGAAGTTCAACGAGTTGTCCTCAAATTGAGAGGAAAATATTATAAGACAACTTGTCAATATTTTCTTAATGTATTGTTTGTACTCATCAACGGTGATGTCTGATTTTGACAACGAATAAACAAATAACTGCAACTTGGTGAACTCAATTGAAATCTTGATCAAGTTATTCAAAACAATAGAGTTGTCCTCTCTTACCAATATCTTATTCAAGTCATCGATAATTATCTCAAACATATTAAAGTTGATCAACTTGGAAATATTCAATTGATTTGGCAATAACAAACTATCGCTAGTGCTACCAACCAAATCATTCATATTCTCATTTAACTTTGATTGAATCATCGATATCTTCAACAATGAGTTGATATACTGGTCACCCTCATTGGTCTTGTTCAATATGTCTACATTTGTAGCCTTGTTGATGATGTAATCTTGAGTGAATCCGTTGTAGTTGTTATTGGACAAACCCAAGTTGATAAGCCAGTAATTCGAATTAATGTTGATGAACTTATAAATTCTTTCTCTGATCATGTTGTCAAGGTTGACTTCCTGAGAAATATTGATCTTAGTCTTATGACTGAATTCATCGATAAACTCCAACTTGTGCAATCCAAATTGTAAAGACAACGACTTCATTGCGGAAATGAACTTGACGCATAAGTTATCGGTGATCTTTGAGGTATTGTTTGGCAAAGGCCAAGTAGTCAAGATCAACAATGATGAAATTAGGTACACTGAGCGAGGAGTTTGAAACCAGCATTTCTCGACCACCAAGGACTTGATATGTTCGGTTACCACTCTATAGCTCAGAGCTGATTGCTCTACAGGGTTGTCCAAGTATGCAACGTTAATAATACACCAGAACAACAAGTCGTTTTCTGCTTGAAAGCTCACCAAGTCGATGTCTTGGAAAAAGTTGTCTGGAAAGATAGGCAAGAATTGGTTAAAATTTCTTTCGTAGTTGGAAAACAACAACCTGGCTGTCAGGAGCGAAATGGTTAAAGGATCAATCATCCTATTTGATGCTATGGTGAAACACTCGCTGCTGTCTCTGTCACTGAATGCTATTTCATGATCCACTGGGGCAGTGGCTGGAACTCTGTACTCTTCCGGAGAGTTAATGCAAGATTGGATGTCGGAGACTGGAGGAGTCACTGATCGGGATTTTCTGTAGGGTGGAGGCGCTGCTTGCTCTTTTTGCTGCTTCTCACGAAGCTGCTTCTCTGCTATGGCTCTCATTTGGTTGCCTCTTTCTATCAACAAGTTGATCATATCGTTTTTGCGGCTGAGCATCTTGTCGAGGACTACTTTCAAGTCTTCTACTTCACCGGCTAACTTCTCCACGATGTCTATCGAGGACCTGTTTGCTTGAGCTGTGATGACCTCGAGCGTGCAGTTGACGCTCTTCTTAGCACAGTGAGTACATGGCAAAGGGTTGGTGTCGGCAGCGTCACACTTTGTCTTGTGTTTTCTGCATCGCACACAAGACTTAAGGACCTTGGCGCCATCCCGACTGGCCGGTATTATCAACCTTAGCCTGTTTTTCAGTTGTGTTTGCATTGGCATGATCATTGGTGATGTGGAGTAAAATATAAGATTTTGGCAGGCTCGGAAAAAAATATACCAGGCTCTCAAATCTGGTGATGGTATAGAGAGTGTGAGTGTGAGTAGTAGCGAGTAGCGTGTAGGGTGTAAGAAGTAGGAGATGTGCTTTGCGATATGATGGGGAGGGAAAAAAGCTGTGTTGGTGTAGAAAGAGTAGTGGTGGTGGTACGGTTTAAATGTGCAAAGATGGTACTAAATAGTGAATGTTTCCGCCGTGGTATAGCTAGTTGGTGGTGTCTATACTGTGGAGAGTATATGGTTTCGTTAACTATGGGGCAAATATGCAACAGTAGGCGTGGTGTCAGTACTAACTATTATGGTTATGCTCTGCGGTGTAGAAGTCTACGTCTATATATGTGGACAAACCTCAAAATCGACAATCTGTCTACAATTATACTCCTGAACCCACCACCTCGAGCTATCAATCGCGTTGCAGTGGTTACCATCTGCCCTCCGATAGCTGGTGTAAGCTTAACTGGGCGCCAAACGATTGGTCTAGGATGCAAATATGGTTGTGAAAACTGTTCCGCTTATCGGTAGTCGCAGAATCTTAGTAATTGGGATTTTCTACGCGGTGATTGGCTGTTTGCAGGTAAACCGATTTTCGGTGCAAATCGCGTGGCTGCGGAAGGGTGCAAAATTCGTGGACGGCTACTCCTCTTTTGGTTTCAGTGGCAGACAGTCTTGGGGAAAGCATAATCCAGGGGTTGTCATTCGCTACTATGGGAAAACCCATTGTGGGTGTAGGTACATACACTGGCCGTGTATGGAAATGTGAATTTGGCTGTGCTTTAATGGTCTGATCGAGGACAATTGGAGGGCCGTTAATAGGGTCTGAAATAGTGTTTTCGAGAATCGGAGGACTACGACAACGAACGGCAAGAATTACAGCATGGATGACTACTTTGTTGAAATTAGTATTAACCACACATATTCTTAGAGCTTGAATCCCTCGGTGAATATGTTTCAATGTGGAATATGATTGCTTGATTATCTCATTTTGAGAGATTCGTGCTCGGCTATAGCCAGGCAGTAAACGATTGGTAGAGATTAAGCCACTGAATGTACGTCTGACGTGAAGCAGCCAGCAGTAACCCATTTCCAAAATAATTGCCTGCATCATACGACGTGAAGGGACTAGTTCGGTAATGTAATTGAGGATACCGAAAACTCCACCAATTATATTCCTGTAAGCTGTGTAACTAACTGTCAGCAATCGCTAGCAAGAGATACGACAAAGCTAAGCTTTTTAATTGAGGCAATATCCTTATCTTCTGAAACTAGGTGACCTAAAGGAACCAAATTACGAATACAGAGGCGCATGGCAGCTACCGTGGCTCAACTCTATTTCAAGTCGAAGAATCAACGCTAACAGGCCAAACAGAGGGCAATTTTGTCGTGGCATGATTGAAAGAAGTAAACTCTTTGCCTCGAGCTAGATACCTCGGCCCATCCTGGTCACAAACTTCATCTTCTTGTTCGTCCCACTTCATTGTTATAGTGCTTATGTATCTCAAGCATAGCCAAGGCGATTAGCTAAATATCAATTCACGTGATCAGTCATGTGCTTTGTTACTATATACACCACACCATCTCATATGGTAGCATTTTATTCAATTCGATTAACTAGATTTAGTATAATTGCAGCTTCTTCTTAGTTATACATTATTACGGAAGACGTTGTGTAATTGTTGTCACCGGGTTCAATACAGCGATTCATGATATCAATAATAAGAAATGTCGAATTCGAAGAAACTTCAGTTGAACCCGAATCAAACTACTGCTTTGCATCTATATGACTTAGCTCATTCTGTGCCTTTGAACCCACTCAACAAACAATATTCACTTTTATTTCACGATTTCATAGCGGAGAAATCCATAAATTTGCCTACCGGCAACGCTAATATTAGTCATAACTTCTGTGCCAGTTGCGGTACAGTCTTAATAGCTGGTCTTACTCTCAGCATAAGGATAGTGTATCGTAAGAAGAAGAGGTCGAAGAAATATAAGAATGAAACAGCGGCAAATTTAGGAAAGAACAAATCCACATTCTCTCTGAAGATGAATAATGAAAATATCGAAACAGATAATCAGACTAATAATGGCAGAAAATTGCAATATAAGTGCCTTCGTTGCAATTTCAAAGAGTACGAAGATAGCTTGATTCAGCGAAATGACAAGAAGAAAGATCCGATTCCGACTTCGTCAGCTACTCTGCTATCAGGATCAAGATCCAACAGTGTTAGCAGAAATGGGACGCCAGAACCCTTTAGAGCAGAGTGGTCGCCTGTGACGAATTCAAACGAAGTATCCAAAGATATCAAGGTAGGCAGCAAGAACAACAATAACAATTCAAATGGTAATAATAATATCAGCCTGAATATCAAATCAAAGGAAAGGTCGAAAAAACGTAAACAGAACAGCTTAACAAATATGCTTCAACAGAAGAAGCAACAGAAATTGGACGAAGCCAAGGGTAAGAATTCATTGAACTTGATGGAGTTCATGAAAGGGTAAATATAGATTATAATAAACGACATTGATATAGAGAATTATATCTCAAGATTATGTAGATTGGCATATCAAACCTTACTATTTAGACGACACTACATATGAATAGTTTCATGATGGTCATGCATTATTATAATAAATTTCAACTTTCGAGTCATGTTTCTTGTGAACCTCTGGAACTCTCACGGACACAGTTACGAATCCAACGTCTACGTCTATAAATTATTTGTGGAAAGAGTTCCTTTTTTGTATCATCCCCCTTGTTACCTTTATCAGGAGCTTCGTTTTCATGGAAAGACTCCTGGTAATCATATACCCATTTCTCATTGTCGTCAATCAATACCAAGTCCTCGATGTAATTGTCTTTCACCCAATCATTCACTTCGAGGTCTAGTTCCCATCTTGTATCTAAGAACCTCCAGTTCTTCGGTGGCATTATATCATTGATGGACGATTTTTTGTTGATATTTAAATATCCCTTCGGCTTTTCCGAACTTGCTATAGCCAATTCGTAGTCGTTTTCATGGTCATGTTCCAAGACCATGTTTCGTAAATTGCAATTATGCTTTCTAGTTGCAGTATTAATTGTATAGATATTGCTTGTGAATCCCACTAAGCTCCAGATCTTTGTCTGGTTGTTAAGCTTTTGTAATTCGAAGATTTCTACCTCTTTGATATCCACTTCGTTGATCTGCTCGTCGGTAATCTCGCCACTCTCTATCTCATCATTTATGTCATTGCTTGGTGGCTCTAATAGATTAAGAAGTCTTTCTTCTACTCTGTTAGTTATGTTTAAAATATTGAGTCTCGTCTCCTCATTATACATCCATTCCAAGATTCTTCCTCTACTGTATGGATGTAAAAGAATTGCAAATGACCAGACCGCTGCCACTAAAAGCGTCTGGAGAATATAGAAGTGGTTAACAAAGAAACTGATCAATATCGGCGCAAAGTACAAGTTGGAGATTATAAGTAGAAGCACTCCCAAAAACACTATTGATGTCATACTCTCGTCCTTGAAGTATAAATAATCGTTTGTCAACCACAATACAAAGTCGTACGAAACAATGTAGAAAACCATGTGATTCTGCATATCCGTAAGGTTCAAGATAAATTCTCTGGAGAATTCTGGAATCGGCTTTGGGATCTTATAGTCATGTAAAGGTCTATTACTTGGGATTGGATTTGATTCCAAATATGGGGACAAGGACGAAGTGTCGGGAGGATAAATTAGGAGGTAATGTGGAACCAATACGTTGCCTATTAATAGAACAAATGGCAAGACGCTCAACAAGTACGGGTTGATGATCAAATGGGTGATTATGAGTAATACTCCGACAGTGTAGAATGGATGAGTCCAATTGAATAATCGTATGATGTTATCAATATTGATGAAAGTGCTTGTTAATCGCTGATTCAACTGTCTCAGATTAGTGGACATTATGTTCATAGACAATGAAGGTCTCAGCTTCTGAATCTCAATTCGATCCTGAATCACACGGTTACTCTGCTCATCGGTGACATCCATTGGTATGATCATGGAGATGATCTTTTCTACCAACTTGTCTGTCATGAACGAGTTGCCTGAAGCAAGGATCGAAGTCCCCGAAGATGCTGATCTTTTGGACGGGTCTTTCTCTTCTGTCTTTCCGTAGTTCCAGAAACTCGAGAAGTCCATATTGCTTAGAGATGGTCTGGAGAGCGGTGCTGTATTGGCACCATTGGAGCTGGAGGGCGAAGTGAACTCTTGCTTGGTCGATTGCGATGCGGATGAAGTAGACGCTATGCTGTCTGTGCTGACGGTGCTGCTTGTAGAGAGGCGCTTGATGGTCTTCAGGGTCTGTTTATATTTGCCGCCATCGCTTGGTTCCACGACCAAGATGTTTTCGAAAAAACTAGACACCAGATCCATGGTTGGCGGCGGTTCGCTTATACCCTAGGAAGACAGGCCTGAGGGTGGACGGTAACAGCAGAACAATTGATGCAATCAATGACAACAGTTCCAGATCCAATAGTCCCGAAGAGTGACCGTGACAGCAAGCTACTAAAATTATCTGCGACTACAACGTACCAGAGGTATATACAGAATGGTAAATAGTCAGAGTATACAGTATGTGGAGAACGGAGAGTGCAACGAGCAATGGGTAGTACGGGTTTATGGGAAGCGAGCAAACGGTCCAACATCACAAACGCAGCGAAGCACAAAAGGTTGCAGGCGAAGCCCAAAGACCAAAGAAAAGAGCCGATGTGCAGTGACCAAGCAAGTAGTGTGTGAGGTGTATAGGTGAGGTCACTGACTGACTGACTGTGCAGACAGAGGAGTATCCTAATCCGTATAGGATGTAAACGAAGCACAGTTGAAGAGAAAGTAGCAGTTGGGTGCAGTCAGCGGGGAAATATAACCACTACAAGAGACTTCGAAAGAGGCAGAGAGTGAAGAATGAACAAGCGGTGAACTCTGAAACTCTGAATAAGTAACATCAGAATGAAGTTTCCAGAGTCAGAGAGAAAGTATACCAGGCGATTTATGGATTTGTACTGTGCAATACTGTAAATATACTGTAATAATGGCCCTAATAAATATTATTCTCTGTCCTATTTCGCAGCCATATTGTTCAAAGCTTATTGAGTAAAACTGGGCCCATAATTTAACTCTACGAAGTATATAACAAAGCAAGTAACAGGTAAGGAATACCCGGATGAGTGCGTTTTATCTATAGTCTGTAGCCCCAATTAATCAGAATACTATTCCATCAATCGACCCAAAGAGGCAATGAAAATATACAATTTACCAACGAGATCTATGTTTACGACCCAATGCCTGTTGCCAGTTGGCAATTGCCAATGACTCTCTCTTTCTCCGAGTATGTTGAGTGACTACAGCTGTTGAGTCCACCTACTCTTTGTGCCATCTTCACTTGTTGAGAGATATCGTTGGAAGAGACAAGAACCTTTACATAACTCACAATAGCTTATCCGATCCCGGATACACTGCAGTCTTGTTGTGACACCATCGAGTTTATCGTCTTCTTGTTGTCTTCCGATATCAATTTATATCATTGGTATATATTACTCTAATATACAATATAACTGTGGTAAAATCAATCTATGCCAAATGCTAGTACTAATTAGATATGCGATTCAGAGTACAACTCTGGGGGAATTAAATGTGTCATCATAAATGCATTGAAGAGTGTAGCTAGATAAAGTCAACCGGGACTCAAGCCTTCACTCTCTTGTGAAGAATCGGTTCCTTGCTTTCTTTGGTTATTCTCCTCTTTTTGCAAGGCTGATTCAAACGTGAACTAGGGTATGCTCTCAATGGCATCACTTCCATGGATTCCTCTGCCTCTTCGGACTCCAGTTTGGTCACTATTATGCTGCCGTCAAGATCCTCACTCTCTTCGCTCTCACTTTTATTCAGTTCTATGTCGTCGTTAAAGCTAGGCAAAGGAGAAGGTAATTCACACTTAACTGGTCCCTTCTTCTGTTGATTCACCGGTTTTCTCTTCAATGCTGGTCTCTTCTTCTTCGTAGGAGTCGTTGGTGGTGTCAAAACGGTCAGCTCTTCTTGCTCGGTTTTAACTTCAGTTTTTACCTCAGTCTTAACTTCGGTCTTGACCTTCACGGTCCTCTTCTTTGGTGCTTTTGTTTTTTCCTTTTTGATGTCTACATTAGTGTTGTTGTTCTTCAACTTTTTAGAGTCTAATTGTTCTTGTGTCAAGAATAAATCTGGAATCTCTTTCTTCAAGATTCTCACGAACGAGTCACAGTCGCTCAAGATTTCGTAGTCGAAATAGTTTTCCCATTGCTTAGATAATGGCGTCTTGTTTATAAAGATGACCTTTCCACCTTTGTCGTGAATAGATGCACTGAGCGATTTTACCAACTTCTTTACACCGTCTACTTTCAAGGAAGTTCCCATGACAATTAAGAGATCCGGTCTGGCTCTCAAGTCTACGTTGAGGCCCTGAGCAAGTATCTCGGATTGTGGGTGGTGCTCACCGTATAAAACGATATCTGGTCTGAGAAGACCTATATTTCCTGTAAGTCTCTTACCAGAGTACAATCTTTCTTCATACTTTTCGTAACATTTGGAACATTGTGGATTCAATCCGTTGGCCAACTGGCTTTGATAGCTCTCATTCCAGTCGAAGTTGGTGAAACAGTTGGTGCACGAAAGCTTATGTAAATTACCATGTAATTGTACGACATCTAAGCTCTTCCAGTTCTGGGTGAAGTTCTTGCATCCGTCGAACTCATTGAGGTTAATACCCAAGTTGAGGTTGATTGAGCCCTCTAATGAGTCAATGTTTTGTGTGTAACAGCGTAAAAGCTTGTTCTTATCCTTCAAGATCTTGATGAATTTGTGAGTTTCTGTAGCCTTAGCGTTTAAACTAGACTTGTAAAGAGATTCCATAAACGTACAGAAGATGGCCAAAGAGATCTCGTTTCTGAATAGTGATATATCGAACAAGTCTTGTCCCTTCACAACTGTTTTTGGGAACTTTGCCTTGACCAAGTTGTAGAGACCGTCTGACGATCTGAAATCAGGAATGCCAGCATTGCACGAGATACCCGCTCCAGTCAACACCGTAGCTCTCTTGGACTTGAAAATGCACTTGATCACTTCATTCAAACGAATGGATGACTCCGCCGTCAACTCCGCTGACGGCTGGTGTTGTAGCAAGTCAATTGAAATCATTGACCGGCTCTTTTGGTATCCTTTCTATAGTGATAGATAAAGACTCGGGGGAAGTGGATTTGACGAAAAATGGCTGTTTTTGATCTCAAAAAACCCTCAGCTTTGCTTGTACCTCTGTTTCTGACTTCTAACGATTTTCTGGCTGACGCTGTGGTTCGAAACACACTTTCTACTTATTCTATGGATAAAGAGAACCAGACAACTGTTGCTAATGAAATGGCTGTAACTTTTTTTCTAATGCTTCTCCTTAATTCACTACTGCATTTAATTTAAGTCAATGACCGGATTTGGAATCCGGGCATCTGTTTATGTTTTTGAGGCAAGGATTAATTTTGCCTAATCGGGAAGGATGCAGAAGGTTTATGAAAACACGAATTTGCAGATGGAAGGAGAGGGACGAGGAAACGTAAACAGCGAAGCATGCCGAGATCTTTGTGGTGTTTGGGAGCGAGCTCGTACAAGATGCGAGATCGTGGATCGCAATATGGTTTCGTGGATTTTAGGGTTAGATGTTAGAGGTGGAATTGGAGATGGATTGAGGCGCTAGTAGCTATTGGAGGAGTGCGAACAGGATTTAAGAGTGAAGGAGGGGACTACTAGCTTGCAGTGAATTAAGACAGGCAGCACACCATTTGGCTCGCAGAAAAAGTTCCCACACAATCGCAATTACTCTCTTATTGCATGCATTGTGTTGACGTGAGTTACATAGGTTACAGCTCGTTGCCGTGGCTTCGTCTCCCAGACGTTGGCCTCACTTAACTATGAAGGAGTACCAGAAAAATCGTCCAATATGAACGAATGCGAAAAATGCGAAAACCTGAAATTGCCTAGTAGGGTACGGATGGAAATTGGAGTCGGCGAATTGCGTGCAAAGAAGGAGTGAGGTGGTATTGGTAGACGATGGATTGGATTTGGCGTGCGTTACCCCTTGGTGATTGTTTATGTGAAGTTCACCGCGAAGGGGATTTGTTACCTTTGTCCTACGCTATATAGTAGTGCTTACCTTTTTGCAGCTACATCGCTCCTTCCAAGTATGGACTATCCCCTTGTATTGGACCCACTTTGTTCAGAATCTTCGTTCTTTCACGTTAATCTCTTAATTCCATTATTTTGCAGAGAAGCATCCCTCTACACTGCCTTACATATCTAATACATTACTCGTGGATCTACCCGAAAACTCTACCAAAATAAACTATTCTACAATAAACTGACTCTAGTTTTACTCTACCAATACTTCTCGTAAATTGGCTCCTCGCTTAACCGCTTTGACTATTCACGGCCAATTCCATGATCAATCTTGTCGCCAAATGCAAAAATGGATATGCTGAGAATGAACTGACTTCGTCGGCATCCTGTTTAAGACTGTGTTGCTCTTCCACGCCCGTCGTCTCCCAACCGTCAAACTTAAAGTCAACTAAATAATTGTTTGGTTCCAATTGGAAAAGTTGGATTTGCATCTTCATCAAGTTAGGAGCATCCTCTACTTCACAACTGTCATACTTCCATCTAACTCTAATGGTCCATAACTCCTCTTCCGTAGGCTTGGCCCATTCAGCACCCAAATTCTTTAATGCTCTGTAGATTTCGCCCATAACATCTAATGGGTATGATCTAGATCTAATACCGAAATGCCACCTTGTCTTCAGCTTTCTAGTGGAGACTGGGTTAATGGCAGACTGGCTGTTAGTTTCCATCATATATGCTCTGTGAATAGAAGGCAATGATGAAGGCAAGATTGCAATAGTAGAATTAGGTAAAGTAGATAAATCTGGAACTGTAGCAAGTGTCTGGTAAGTAAGTGATTGCTGAACACCTGGTGCAGAACTAGTAGAACTTGCTACAAATGAAGGTGGAGGTGATTGGGATAAGAACGAATCAATTTTATCTGCCTTAGACTTCTTTAAGTCCTTGACAAGTGAATGGTTCTCTTTCATTAATAAGTATGCATCGAGAATTTCATTAGACTGCTGTTGAGGTGTTGATGATTTATTGCAGTTTTCTATGGTGTTGATGATCTCGTCTCTATCGTAACCCATAGTTACGGTCAACGCAGAGATAACATCCTCGTCGACGTCAATCTTTTTGTGCTTGGTCTTAGATAAATCTGGAGGAAGTAAGTAGTCAGCAATTTCTACCTTGAACCAATCGTCTTCCATTATTTCGTGGATAGTGATACGGTTCAATGGGTTCACAACAAGCATTCTGGTGAGCAAGTGTTTGGCACCTGGACTAAGATAGTTAGGAAGGGTGTAAACACCGTTGCTGATCTTCTTGAATAATGCAGGGATGAACTCATCGTCGAATGGAAGTCTGCCACAAAGCATGACGTATAAAATGACACCAGAAGACCACACGTCGACTTCTGGACCAGCGTACAATTTACCAGAGATAACTTCAGGAGCAGCGTAGTTAGGGGAACCACATGAAGTCTTCAAAAAGTTACCATCCGTCATGATGTTCGAAAGACCGAAATCAGCAATCTTTACATTTAATTGATCGTCCAACAACAAGTTCTCTGGTTTCAAATCTCTGTGCACAATTTTATGTCTGTGACAGTATTCTACGGCACCTATGATTTGTTGGAAGAAACGTCTAGCTTCGTCTTCTGGCATTTTTCCTCTTTGAACAATGTAGTCAAAGAGTTCTTTTCCGGCGTATTCAATAACCATGATAATCTCATCCTTGGACTTAATGACGTCGTATAATTTGATGATATGTGGATGTCTGAGTAAACGTAAGTAAGAGATCTCTCTTTCGACTCTTCCCTGCATGTCACTCTTGGCTAATGTCTTTCTGTTGATGATCTTAAGAGCCACTTTCTGACCAGTGACTAAGTGCTGAGCCAACTTGACCTTACCGAAGGAACCTTCTCCAAGAGTCTTGAGAATCTGGTATTTCCCGATTCTATTGGCAGGGTTTGCCGATGGATCGATTGGAATAACAGGTTGTTGGCTGGCGGCATTCTGCTCGTGGTGGTGGTGATGGTGGTGGTGATGATGGTGATGGTTTTCTGTTTCAGCCATTGTGAGAGGAGTAGGTGAACTTCAGCGCAAATGGAACGATACAAGTCGTGTTAAAATGGGTGAAAATCTACAAAAAACTGGTAAAACGGTATGATGCGTCACGTAATGATTATCTTATGCTTTGATGAATTCGTTGGGCGAGATTGGGCTGTGTTGGCTGTGATGTTCAAGCTTCTGGCGGTTAAAACGGACGACACTGTTGTCCTTAAATTGGTTAGAGATAAAAAATGTGAGAGAGGGCGGTCCGGGCACGACTGCGGTAGGTCACAGATTGTGAGGGTCAGTAATTTGGTGGCGGACGAGCGAATTATGGGGGAGCTATGCGGTTCGTGGTAGTTGAGCAATTGAGGGAGGTGGTTTTAGAAAATGTAGGTGTTACTTCAGTGAGTGCTGATATTAGTAAGTGATTACATGGTGTTTATTGACATGTAGAATATATAGTTTGGGTATGTTATGTATTCTGTATGTTTTATGTTGTATTCTATATGTTGTATTCTGTACGTCAGGTGATTATTGTATTATTGGATCTCTGACTGTCTTGTGTGTTCGTATAGTGAAGTGAGAGTGCAGTGTGCCGTAATCGCTCTCTGCTCTCTGCTCTCTACTCCAGTATGTGTGCATTCATATCACAATCTCCAGCCTTTCCATACAAAACCCTGTCTGGTATATTGCGTTCTCTGTGTGTTCCATATATTGTATATAGCGGAATTCTGGTGTAGGTGCTATATTATTGGGATGGTGGTATATTACTACAGTAGATTAATATGTGAGCATAGAATTACTCTGCGCTGATAATATGTCCATCGCTCTGATATTGGATGCTTTATTGGTACGATACGTAAATGTAAATCTCATTACGATCTATAGTTACAATAATGTAGATGCAAAATGTGGAGAGAGCATCACGGAGGAGTCTGGATTCGGTATGTATTCTGTAAGGGCGCTACTTCCTGCTCTGTCTCTCTCTACTTCTACTGCGAGATCGATTTCTACGCTTGTCTTCTCTCTCTCTGTATGGAACTCGTTGTGACCCTCTGTCATCTCTCCTATCACGGCTTTCTCTGACTCCACTATGTGAACCATCGCTCCTCTCTCCTCGGGAATGACCAGATCTACTCCGAAAGCTATATTCATTTCCCTTGTCACCCTCAGTGCTGGTTTTGTTCTTGTCTTGATCTGTCACTTCCCTCTTACTGGCATTATACTGGCTCCTGTTATAATTGGTCTTTCTGCCATGGGTTTGCTCTCGCCTAACATTACCACCGCTTTCTCTGGTCTCTTCTCTTCTATGCTCTTTCTCTAGCTTGTGCTCCTTCTTTTTCTGCTCTAGTTCGTCGAATTCCCGTTTTCTCTGTTCTATCACTTCCTTCGGTATTCCGTCGTCGTCTTCCTGTGCACTTATCAACAATTTCCATAACTTTTCACAGAACTCAAGTGATTCAGCCTGGCCCAAGAAGTCCTGCAATTGTAGCTGAATGGCTTTTATATCAGGGTATCCTTCATTTTCCTGTAATAACTCATATATGTAGTCTATAACTATTTCATCATCGGGCAACTGTTCATTGATCTTCTTGTAGATCCAATCTTTTACTATTGGAAAGTTGACCTTCTCGATATTCACCTTCACCTTAAAGCATTTGGGGAATTTGGTCGAAGACTTGTCCTTTTTAATTTTCTTGTCAAGATACTCTGAATCCACCTCACTAACTCGATACGCCATTGTAACAACTCTCGATCCAGAATATGTATATAATACACTCCATTACATCCAGTTCCCCATCTCTTGCCTCTTCTGTTAATGCTAAACCCTACTGAGACAGATGATATTTTTACAGGTTGAACCTGTCAGGGTTGTCAAAGATACCGTCGTTTACAGTTTAGTGTGCTGCAAAAAAGTTGGCTGTAAATATATAAGGAGTCTAATTTCCTGGTTGTTCGATAAATTTGTATGTGTGTACGTTATATGGATTTATTCTCTCTGTATTCTGGTTCTTTATAGCATAGTTATCTATTTCTCTGGTTGTTTATCTATTTCATCTCATCTATATAGCGCTTTACTTCAATGCTCAACTACTATCACTCAGATTCGTTCTCCCAGAACGAAGGTGACGACTTCGACCCCTTTACTACACTGCAAAACAGGGTGTGTGATCTTTCGATGCTGAGAACAGTTTCTCTGAGCTCAAGTATCGAATCGAGGTATTTTACCCCACGAACTCTTTCCGCGGTGGAATCTTTGGAGGCAAGTGATGTCCTCAATTCAATTCCTGTGATACTAAAAACTAGCATTTGGTCTACTTCTTACAAGGGTAGTCAGATTCCTGAGAGCAATCCAGCTACTCCCATATATTGCAAACCTCTTAGCTTTGGCAGCGAGATCGGTAACAATCCTAGCTACAAGACTGTTAGTTGTACCAACACCCAATCTCATGATAGTAATGTTACTACTATTTACAGTTATAACAACAATGTTGTCTCCTACAATAATTATGCCGTAAGATCTAATAATTACTCAACGCCTATTTCCCCTGTGTCCCCAATTAAACAAACTTACTTCGCTCCATTGAAACAAATAGAACATGGATTCAAGAGAGAGACTCCTTCTTCTTTAACATTCAGATCCTACAAGGGGACCGTTTTCACTATTCCTCCCAAGTCAAAGTTCTTCGTGATCAAATCATACAACATTCTTGATGTCACTTCGTCTTTCACTCATAATATATGGACTTCTACTGATCTTGGTAATAAGAGATTGAACAAAGCATACAAAGAATTGCGAATCACGGGAGACACCGAACTCGACGGGAAGATCTTCTTGTTCTTTCTGGTCAACGCTTCAGGTAAGTTCTGTGGTGTGTCAGAAATGAAAGATTGCATTGACTTCACCAAAACTAGTGATATTTGGGTAGAACAAACTCGCTGGAAGGGAGAGTTTCCGGTGGAATGGTTGCTTATTAAGGATGTACCAAATCGTTATTTCCAGCACTTAAAAGTGCCAACGAATGAGTTCAAGCCTGTTACAAATTCTAGAGATACTCAAGAGATCCCCTTTGACATTGGAATTTCAATGTTGAAAATTATTAGCTACTTTAAAACTAATGATTAAGAATTATTTAGTTTTGCTAGTTCTTTCTTTCAAATATTATTTCAAAATTGTGACAAAATCAATAAAAACAAAATGCAAACAAAATTACAATACATGGTATTAGTTATGGTTTATTAAAGTGACTTTAGAGCAGCCTAAAACAAGAGTACTTCATCCCTTCCTTTTCAATACTTAATACGTGTATGATCGATTGCTGCGAATCCTACCATAGAATTGGTTGCTAAATAGTAACTTGATTGGGTTCTGTGCAAAATGCGATGGTAAAAAAATCGGTTCCGAGGTATACGACAGAAATCGAACCATCAGAAGGTACTAAATACATGCCAGGAGCACAATAAGTAATTGCAATTCGGTATTGAGTCTTTCACAGATTAGGACCAGTTTACTTCTACGACTAGTGATATGATTTCTAGGCAAATTAGGATAAGGCAAGCTTCGGTGTATGGCTGTGTTGTACCATCCAGCGTTGGTCGTACTCAATCTGGACTTTCTTTTCAATCTAGACGTACGTTACACGAGAGTAAGAAAGCCGAAGAAGACCTAGCCAGAGATAACTCAGCGAAGAAATACTATGGAGAAGATGTCGAATATGGTGCCTTGTCTAAAGCGCAGAAGGCCTTCCTCGATAGAGTCATCAGAGTAGACCAAGCTGGAGAATTGGGAGCAAACTACATTTACATGGGACAGTATGCTGTCTTAGCCAGCAAATATCCTCACTTAAGACCAGTATTAAAGCACATGTGGGAACAGGAGATCCACCACCATAACACTTTCAACGAATTGCAAACAAGAAGACGTGTAAGACCTTCGTTGTTAACTCCATTGTGGAAAGTAGGTGCTGTCGCTATGGGAGCCGGTACAGCCTTAATCAGTAAAGAGGCTGCAATGGCATGTACAGTAGCAGTTGAAACAGTTATTGGAGGCCATTACAACCAGCAATTGAGAGTCTTGATGAACCAGTACAATGTCCCTATCTATGACAAAACCACTGGAGAGAGGTTGAGCAACGAGCAAATCAGTAGTGAAATCGAGGCATCACCGGAATTGAAGGAATTGAAGGATCAAATCAGCACTTTCAGAGATGAGGAATTGGAGCACTTGGATACGGCTTTAGAGCATGACGCCGAAAAGGCTGTTCCTTACATTTTATTGACAGAGGGAATCAAGCTTATTTGTAGAGGAGCCATCTGGGGTGCCGAGAGGGTTTAAGGATATGAATAGAATGAGGGAATGAATGGCCAAATGCAGATGCGCACAATTGAGTGGTCCATATATATAAAAGCAAACTGAATTTATCCTCTTGTAAATAGTCAAATGAATATATGAGTCTAATATAGAATCGAAAACGCCATTGAAAACTCAAAACCGTTAAACGTACAATACCCTCTCCTACATTTATCAATTTCACCATCACCCTATCTCCCATGTACTATAATCTTAAAGTCCCGTACTCGTAATTCTGTGGTCATATTGTCACATGAGACAACATCACATGACCCAAATCTAACATACACTTTTGTTTACATTTTGACTCTGCGAATGCAGTTTATCAAACCTCTAATATTAACAACACTCTTATGGATAGCTATTACACTAACCATTAGAAAGGGGAAGAAGAGACACCGTAGCAGTACAATTGCGGGAGACCATGACGTCCCGTCTTAGTACCATGTATCGAGGCGGAACTCAGAATATCCGCCGGACTCATCAATTATCTCAACAAGATGCTTTTCCTCTACTAGACACCAAAGAGATCACCATCTGCTTGCAGAGCTGTGACTTTCTAGCAACTGAAGAGTTGGTGACGAAACCAACCAGCCAGTTTATCAGGTCGTTGTTTGAACAGTTTCTAGACACATTCATGGGACTATCGACCGAGACGTTGCAAAAGAAAGTGCGGTCACTAAACAGTCCAGATGAGAGCCGTGAAAGCAACGGGAGTAATGTTAATCAGGAAAACCAAAATGATAATAACAACCACATTCAGAGCAACGGACACGCAACCGGAAATGGGCATGCCCAACTGAACGGCGTTGATGATGAGGAGGAGGACGACACCACACAAGCTCTTAATATCATAGGGCTTCACCGAGCAGCTTATAAGTTCTTTCAGAGCTGTGGTGTGTATGATTTAACTATAATGGACATAATAAGACCAGATCCACTGAAGACCAAGAGGATATTGAGTGCTGTAGTGAATTTTGCCCGTTTCAGAGAGGAGCACTCTGCAGAATGTGAACAGTTAGTAATAGAGAGCGAAGCCAGTTTGGAGAGAATAAGGCTGGTCCAGTTGGATAACGACAAAGTTATTGGTCAGATTCAAGGAATAAAACGAAGAATTGAGGATGATGATCAAAATGGCAGCCAAAAGAAAGCCACTCTTAAAAACATCAATGCCTACAATTCCAGAATAGACTCAGAATTAAAAAAATTAAAGAAAGCTGACGAAGTTTTGTCCTTGGAAAGAAAGAGATACAAAGAAGAAAAAGAGAGATTATCACATGTATTGGAAGACTTCCATTACCTTGCACACAATGCAGCCGTAGAAGCTGATCTTTTGAAAAGCTATTCAGAAACCGATTTGTCCGTGCTAAACAAAATTGTAGCAGACTTAAAGGCTCAATTGACAGAACATCAGAGCTTGTATGACGACTTGAACCAAAGAGATAAAAATATGGCTATAACCATAGACTCTATTCAAACGGTAGAAAGTGAATTGAAGAACCTTTTCAGAATCTTAGAAGAACTCAGGAACGAAGTGGCTAAGGAAAGGGAGGAATTATCAAAGTTAGCGACCATGGAGGAGATACTAGAAAATTCGCAAGCTGAAATAAGGGAGAAAGAGAGAGATACAGAGCAAGTAGAGAAACAATTAGCCACCATGCTAGAGAAAAATGAAAAGGTGAGAATACAAGCAGACGATAAAGCAAAGAGCCAACAGAATGAACTATCCAACATCGAGGAGAGTTACAAGAAGTTGGTAGAGGAAAGGAAAAAGAAAGAGAAACGAGACAGCGAAAGAAGAAAGATTATCAATGAGGTCGAGGGGAGAATTGATCAGAAGTTGTTGGAACACCAAATGGAAATCCGGAATTTAGAGATTAAGGCCGCTCGTCTCAACTCGCAGATTCGGTTGTACTTGGATCAAGTTGGGAAGAAGATTCTCGACTAAGAGATTTCAGTTAATATGTATATTAGTGTATAACATTATGTGTATCATACAAAATAATAGAATACCCGTTGAAGGTGATTAGTTTTGAACCATAGACTTCCTAGTCATGGTCTTGGACTCGAGAGGGTTGTCCGTGGTCTCATCCTCAATTTCGGAAGCAGGGATTGTAGCTGAGTCCTCTTCTTCATCTTCCTTACTCTTAATATCCGAATGCTTTGGAATACGTTTGTTGGTGGTGAAAAATGATGCGATACATGCTACACATGCCAAAGAGAGCCCAAAATAAAAGACGTTATGCAAAGAGCGCATGAATTGGTCTAGCACCAATTCCCTAGCTGAGTTTGGTAACAGATTGATGATTCTGGGTGTAGAAATAAGCTGCTTAGGGGGGATTGCCAGCAATACTTTGAATTCCTCGGATTCTGGAGGTAAGGTTTTCAAAATATTCTTAATATATGTCGTTCCACTTGTTTGAAAGATTAATTGGGCCAAAGTAACTGATATGGCCGCTCCAGAAGATTTGACGAAGTTAAGGAAAATGGTAACAGCAATCAAGGAACCTTCAATATCTGGCGGTGCTCTTAATTGGGCTGCTAACATTGAACTTTGGAAATTTAAACCGATTGAAACACCTCCTAGGATCAATAAACCAATTCTGTGATTAACCGAGGAGTCCTTTTTCAAAAGCAATAGCAAACCAGTACCTATTGGGCCCAAGACTCCAGAAGCAACCATAGTGATCTTAACATGCCTGGAGAATCTGATAAACATACCGTTTGATATGGAAGACAACGTTACCGCAATAATTAAAGGTAGCATATCCACTCCAGATTTCCAAGCTGAAGCATTGAAAATGACTTGGAAGTATACTGCTAAGTAGGTCAAATTTGAAAGGAAGAATGCAAAGTTGAACCCAGAGCAGATACACGCAGCAGCTACTTGAGGGATAGTTATTACTTCTTTGATAATGATAGGATGCTCTGAGAATTTGAAGTTCCAGACTCCAAATGCAATTAAGAGTAGTCCTCCTAGGACAAAGCAACATATGACAGCAGCAGACTTCCATGGGAAGTCAATTCCTCCGAAAGTTAAGCCCAACAAGAGCAAAACCAAACCTGATGTCATTAAGAAGGTACCTACGTAGTCAATTCTTGCTAACTTCTGTTTCATATTGCCATGCGGCTTTGGTGGATGGAATCCGAAGAATAGAACCACTAGTGCCAAACCTCCTATTGGAATGTTAATATAGAAGCACCAACGCCATGAAACATGAGTTGCAAAGGCACCTCCTATGAAAGGACCCAATACACTAGCCACAGAAAACGTAACCCCAATCAAAGTGTATGAGAGCGGTCTTATTGAAATTGGCACGGACTCTGTTAGGATAACAGCCACCATAGCTTGAACGGCACCTCCTCCAATACCTTGAATTGTTCTTCCTCCAATTAGCATACCCATTGAGTTTGATAAGGCGGAAATCAATGATCCAATTTCAAAAATGACGATACCTACGATTAGTGTATACTTTCTTCCAAAGGCGATAGACACCTTACCATAGGAGGGTGCTAGGGTGGCCATAGGTAGCAAGAAACCTGAGGTCAACCATCCAATCTTTTCGAATTCTTTGAATTTATCTCCTACCTGTGTTAAAATAGTGGAAACGATAGTTTGGTCCAATGCTACAAGAAATAAACATACCACGCAACTTATAAGCGTTAGAGCCAAGCTCCTTCCTGTAAGATATTGTTCCGTGGCTTTAGTTCCATCTCCAGCATTGCTTTCATAAAATTTTGCAATCTTTTCTTGAGTTGTTGCAGATGCCTTGGGACCTATTGGAGATATTGCTGCCTGTCCCTCATTATTGATATTGGATTCAGAAGAGGGGATAATACTGATGTCAAGCTCCTCTTTGGAGTGGCTGCTTTGCGATTCACTTCTTACGTTTGAAATTTTTTTGAACATCGTGTGCTTTAGTGTGATTTGTGGGATGTCCTTGGTATCGTGTGATGACAAGAGAGATGGTTAAGATTTGCGATCTGAATATGTTAAAATGTAAGGTTGCTAAAGGAAAACCTTTATGTCGATGAAGGCGATGTCAGAACACAAGTTTTTGCTTAATTTTACTCCATTAGCGGTGAAAATGAGTTAAATTTCAGGATTTATCTAGATCGTATAGTCTAGCAAATGCGAGCTCGGTCCATTCATAGAGACAAGTGTTCGAGACTAGAGTTGAGGCAACACCAATATAAACTGGACACAGTAAAAATTTGAGACCGAAGAAAAAGAATGTATCGAAGATGACACCCCAGCAGACCTAGAGCAGTATATACGAAAAATTCCCTGTTCTGGCCTATCTAGGCATTACTAATGGTTAGGTCAAGGATTCTACGAAAACGAGTGATGATGCTTCCAGATGTTTCGCAAGGGTCAGTCGCCCCACATTTGGATATTTGCGACACATGGAGATAAGACGGTTTTACCGAAGTCAAAAAAATTATTGCAGTAATTG
Source organism: Scheffersomyces insectosa (assembly GCA_030572575.1). Taxonomy (NCBI): domain Eukaryota; kingdom Fungi; phylum Ascomycota; class Pichiomycetes; order Serinales; family Debaryomycetaceae; genus Scheffersomyces; species Scheffersomyces insectosa. The sequence continues at coordinate 103,979 of JAJMAO010000021.1, forward strand.
GAGAGAAGGCTTGGCATGAGATGAGTTTGGGGAATATATCGTAAGCTTGCTAGTTAAGCTCAATGTAGATAACTCTACAGGTATCATCCATGAATGTTGCAAGTGCATGTGGTGGTTGGGTTGCACTTACTACGAAATTAAGAATTTAGGTGTGCGCGGCTGGCTGCGAAATGGGGCTGAAGATAAGGTGGTGCGCTCAGATGGGATCTTGAGATAGTTCTGGACGGAATAGGTGGGAGAAGATGGCATACGATATCAGCGAGAAAGCTGCGAAATAGAAATTCTTGATCTACAAGTGCTTCTCAAGGAAGAAATCGTCTCTGATGTTGTTTAGGTTCAGGAGTGTCGTCAGAGATGAAAAAATAGTATTCATTATTTATTGTCTATTTGATATTACTTGTATACTTTTATACGATGTCTTTATACAGTTTGTGAGTCTATTTACTCTTCGTCAACGACGAATCAGTGTGACTATGAACCTCAGATTTGTCTTCAGTGTCTAATTCCCCCTTTTCCTCATCTTTAGCTTTGTCCTCGTCTTTACCCTTGATATCAGTGTCCTTAGGGATTCTCTTGTTCGTGGTGAAGATTGAACCAATTAATGCGACAAACGAAAAGGCAAGACCTAGGTAAAACACATTATGCAAAGCATGCATAAATTGATCCAAGACCAATTGCTTAGCAGTTTCGGGCAAGTTTTGAATGATATTAGGAGTAGAGATCAATTGTTTAGCAGGAATTACCAGGAGCAATTTGTATTCCTCAGAGTCTGGAGATAATCCATTCAACATGGTTTTGATGTATCTTTGACCGCTAGTCTGGAAAATGAGTTGTGCCAAGGTGACAGAGACAGCAGCCAATCCAGACTTGAGGAAGTTCAAAAAGATGGTGGCCAAAATCAAAGACCCTGTGACATCTGGAGGTGCAACCAACTGTGCTGCCAACATAGAACTTTGGAATTGCAAACCAATGGAAATACCACCCAAAATCAATAACCCAATTCTGTCTTTTACAGGAGAGTCCTTCTTAAGAAGCAAAAGCATACCTGTTCCAATCGGTCCTAAAATACCAGAAAGAAGCATGGTAATCTTGACATGTCTTGTCTTTCTAATGAAGGCTCCGTTAAGCATGGAGCTGCAAGTGACTGTAATGATCATCGGAAGCAAGTCAACACCCGACTTCCATGCGGTGGCATTGAATATGACCTGGAAGTACACGGCAAGATAAGTGAAGTTGGACAAGAAAAATGCAAAGTTGAAAGCACCACTAACGCACGCAGCAATGATTTGAGGAACCACTACGATTTCCTTCAAGATAATTGGGGTTGTAGAGTACTGGAAGTTCCAAACTCCAAATACGCCTAACAATAAACCACCTAAAACAAAACAACAAATGACAGCAGCAGATTTCCATGGGAAATCAATACCACCGAAAGTCAAACCCAAGAGGATCAAAACAAGTGAGGATGTTAAGAAGAAGGTACCAATGTAATCAATCTTGGCTAATTTTTGTCTTATGTTTCCTTGAGGTCTTGGAGGATGGAATCCAAAAACCAACAAAACAAAAGCTAAAGCACCAATTGGGATATTGATGTAAAAACACCAACGCCACGACACGTGAGTAGCAAATGCACCACCGATGAAAGGTCCCAAGACACTAGAAACAGAGAATGTAACTCCCAAAAGCATATACGAAAGGGATCTTCTTGAGATAGGAACAGACTCGGTCAAAATGACAACAACCATGGCTTGAATGGCACCACCGCCGATACCTTGGATAACTCTTCCTCCAATAAGCATACTCATGGAATTGGACAAACCAGAGATTAAGGATCCAATTTCGAATATGATAACACCTACAAGTAAAGTGTACTTTCTACCAAAAGCGATGGAGATTTTACCGTACGACGGAGCCAAAGTGGCCATGGGCAATAAATAACCAGAAGTTAACCATCCAATTTTCTCGAACTCTTGAAATTTGTCACCCACTTGTGTCAAAATAGTGGAAACGATGGTTTGATCCAAAGCTGCAAGGAACAAGCATGACACACAACTTATAAGGGTGATAGCTAACGGGAGACCGGTAAGGTATTGATCAGTAGCTTTAGTGCCATCACCTGCGTTACTCTCATAGTACTTCTCCGTTTCCACTATTTCTGGCTTCTCGACATTGGAATTGGTTCCATCTATGACTTTAACCGAGGGGCTCAACTCGCTGTCAGGAGTCCCCAGCGAAACGTCGTTGAGCTCTGTTTGTTCTTTGCTCATGCTCTCAATTCACTGGAATTACCTATTTTGAAAAATTCTTCACAGCGTTAAGAAAATGTGCTTCTTTGCTAAGAAGGACCACTAACGTGAACAAAAATGGTAGAACGCACAGACTTACTGCAAAGACTCTAACGATGGCGTACAAAGGAGGAAAGTGTTCTATCTATATAAGAAACCTCAAAATCCCATCGTAGCTACCTGCCCTCAAACGTGAGGATTGAGCAAGCTGAGTAATGCCGCATCCGCATGTTAGAAGACTGCGAAAAGTTAAAATTTTGGCGAGTTGCCGGAGATAGCTCTTAAACGGGATTATTCCACAGTAATTGGGAAAAAGTTAGAGGTAGCTTCCTAGTCCGACATTTAGGTTGTTTCCGTGTTGAGACGCATAAAGCGGTAAAAGAGAATGGCGTCACCTAGCGGACTCGGATCGAGTTCAAGGAATTAGGTGAGAGTGAAGTATTTTCGTAGTTAACGGAAAAATATTCAGTACGGTTCTAAGCGGTTATGTGATACGATAATCGTCAAAGACCCGAGTTCGGTTTGTTTTAAGCATCGCCACTCATTGACATGATGATCTACATTCATGTAGAGCATTAATTATGCCTTAATACGAACAGGAAGGCAAATCAGAAAGGGGTGAAGTGATGCAATTCTCCTCTTCTCCGTACTCTGAAATTGTATTCTGTCAAACATCCGCTGCCGCATCCGCATTCCGGGCCGTGTCCGAGTCGGAGTTACGCAGGATCTATCCGATCGATATATTTTTTTGCATCTTCCAAATTTTGCAATCACGGTAAGTCAGAATAAGTTGCCATGTTGATACCGCTATAAATTTCACTTCAAAATGCGAAGGATGTAGGGTGTTATGAATATTGTTTTAGAGTTTTGATGTGTTTGCCTAGGGTCAAATAAGCGGTCCTCAAACAGCCTATTACAAAACTGGACGGATAGAGATAGCACTATAATTTGATAGTTCTATTAGTATATTAGTTGTTATCAAATAACGGTAATAAATAAATATGTTTACAAAGGAATTAGAAACTCCGCGCAACGTAATCTGATTGATCGTTGTGTTCAATTGTAATATTGCAGATCAATGGGGTGGTCCTTTCTTCAAGAACTCCATGAAGTCTATCTCATCGTCTTCCTCTACTCCTCCAGCACTCGAAGTGGTGGAGTTTCTGGAATTACTACCATTAAGACCAACAGACGATGTATGTGACTTCTTTGGGGTACTACCTACTGACAATCCAGTGGTAGCACTTCTCTTTTGTAACGGCCTCAACTCCAAATTGTTGTTGATGCTAGTCATCATCATGTTAGTACTTAAGCTCATTCTTCTGGGCTCGTCATTGCTGTGAAGTGCAATAGGGTCTGTCAGTTCCAGCGGTAAGCGAGTGCGCATGGACTTATTGGAAGATATAATACTGCCCTTTCTGTTTGAATGGGACGAGGATGTGCCGCCCACAGAACTACGTTTCTTGTTAGAAGAACCCAATGATTTCTCTCCACTGAAGTTAAGAGTGAAGCTATGGAGATTCTTGCGGAAATCTCCTTCATTAAGGTCACCATTGAGCACGTTGGAAAAGTCATGTTTGGCACTGATATGATTGATGCCTGCACCAATCTTTTCTTGAGACTTTTTACCTTCCGTAGCTTGCAAAGTCTTGTATTTATGGATTTTTCCATTGATATACTTGATTTGGAATTTAGAAATATTTTCTTCAGTTGGGAGTGTGAAGAGAGGGAGTTTGAGGGAGTTAGCCCATTGTCTCCATTTGGAATACTGATGAATATCGACCAATCCCGCTGTAGTACTAAGAGAGTTCTTAGTCCACCTTGCACTCGTTGCTATCGAATCGCTCCTTCCATCAGTTCCTTCACTGCCAGTGGAGGCAGGGTGGTAACTATGGTGGTGACCTTGATGCAATATATTGTCCACCCTGGTCATATGCTCCTTCTCAAAGTTCTTCATGATGGTATATTTCCATGGCTGTTCACGGTAAAAGAAGACAAGGGCATCTACAAATCCATTGAAAGGCTGGAAAAATGCTCCCATACAGTTAATCCAGAAAATTGGACCATGCTGCTCTTCGTAGTTGACTTGCGTCACATGAAGTATGAAGGGAAACAACCAAAGGAAACAGTATGCGAATGGATATACAAAGATAGATTTCATTTGCTTCTGAATAATTTTTTGTCTCTTTCTGAAGTTCTCCAAGTTGGCTGCATGAAGCTCTGGATCATAGATAATGTTTTCAGTATCTACATGCACTGGAGTAGTAGATATGTCTGAAACATCCTCATCGTCATCATCGTCGTCATCATTTTCATCTTTCGGTTGCCTATTTGCACTCGGCTGTCTGCTGAGGGACTGATGAGTATTTTGAACGCTTGAATCGTCCTCGGAGGGGAACACAAATTTAGGCATGGCTGTATCAGCAATTAAGCTCACGAAATATTTGAGGGACGAGTAAAAGCCAGGCTTTTCGTCATCGCCAAGTTTGGGATGAACATTGCCGTGTGATTTATGCATTGTCATGAAAACACCACCAAGGGTCTTGAATTCTTTGATAACATGGTAGTATATGAATGCATAGAAAACGAAAATTATAATAACAATACAATAACGTGGCACCCACGAAAGAACAAACCGATACCAAAGCGGTCTTTCGGGCAAGTAGCACCAACAGACTAATGATATATAGCCCGTACCATTAACGAAGGCCAAACTAGCAAGTACTATCGGGATAAGGAATGATGCAGCATAGACCCAAAGACGGTACTTGTAAAGACCTCCTTCAGTTCTAGTTGAGTTCTTGACCTTAGTAGCAAGCGATGGTTTGAAGATAAGTAAATAAGTGTGCACAGCAAAGGCTAGAATGGCAATATCGGCACCCTCTATTGCTGTTGCCGTAAAGAAACCTACCACTTGGCAGAATTTGTCATTGTAGTAGGATGAACTATGCGTGAGGACTCTCGTTGGATACAAGAGTAGAATGACGGCCTTCAACATGTCAAAAAACAAGAGGAAGAAGATAAGCTGATGACGGAAAATCAACCGCCTAGGGTCGATGGCAAGAAATGCGTAGAACGCTGCTAAACACAACGTAATAGAGGCACAAGAAGATGACGTGGCGAGAATCCGCTGGATCATGGCCTGCCTGTCGGTAAACTCGTCGATTTGATTGTGGGGTTTTGCCATTCGTTTGATAAGGTATGCTGATGTTGCAAATAGCATTTCACAAATAGAAGACAAGAATGAAGATGAATTTGACGAAGATAAAGGTGTCGTGGTTGAGTGTTGAAAAAATGCATTATTGTTATTCGATGAAGACGCTATAGCAGTCGCTATTGAGGTGAGGGCAGTAGATGTGAGTGACGTTGTTATCGCTGACGTAGCTGATAGCATTGTCAGGTGAGGTAGTGACAGCATTTCGAATGTTTGTTTATGTGTACGTGTATGTGAATGTAGATGTTATGTATGATGAAGGTGTAGAATGTGATATGGTTGTACTATACGGAATAGTGTATTTCCTTGACCGCAATGGTATATTGGACAGCAGTGTTGATGGGCAGTATGAGATCGCTGGAAGTATTCCGGTCTCAAATGAATTCTTGAATTGAAAGACTGATGATATGAAGCAAAATACCGGTTGAACTGGTGATGAATGTACTGTCTTAATTTAGCACTAAAACCCACTGTTTGACCCAACCAACGTTAACACGAAGATTGGTGGGATATTCGATATATAGCAACACGGACTCAGTCTGAATGGCTGTTCGTGCGTGCAAGTCTCTTTTTTACTCCAATTTATGGGTTTTCATCCAGTTTCTGTTCTGTGCACTGGTGTCTTCAACACTCCTTGTTCACGCAAAAAGAAGAGTTTGTTGTAGTAGCCACGGCGTGTCTTTCCCACGGTTGCTGATAAACCGGTACTTTCTTTCTGCCGCAGACGCTGTAGCCTATACTCAAATCCGCTGGTTTGCCGCCGAGATACTGGTGCCAATATATAAACAACTGTCGAGCTTCACTGAGCCTGGTTGTTCTGGATTCTTAGGGTTGACAAAGTCTCCGTTCGTTTCCTGTAGGTAACGACAATCACCAAACGTGACAAAGGCTGGGAAATATGCAAGCAAAAGAGAGGAAGAGATGGATGTGAGAGCGAGAGCGATGACAGGCGATGGGGGCTGGTTAATATAGTGGAGAAAAATTGGAGTAGAGGGCTTTGTAATGGCCAGGGATGATCTGGCCAAAGCTGAGTTCTTTTTATGCAATAGTACCTTCCGAGCCTAAAATGTTGAACCCGCATAAGCACGGTTCTCGTGGACGCTACTGGCTCGATGGTATCCATGGATTCTGCTGACAGTAGCTGGATGCCGGAAAGGGCCAGATAAAAATTGGCTAATGATGTAGATATTTTATAGGGATTTTATTGGGTAATTAGCAAATGGGAGTGAATTCGGAGTGAATTCTGTAGTGCCGGTGGGGGTTGAAATTTTTTAAATTGATGGGGGTGTGTTTGCCAAGTAGTGGACGCCAAGAGTCGGATGAAGTAATAGAGATATACACCATGGCTCGGTCAAAATCTTTGGTAATACCTGGTCAGAAAAAGCTTGTATGGGACCATTTTGCACGAATTGGAATTGCCACGAGAATAAATCGGAGTAATATTAAGAGTAGACTGGGTAAAAGATATGGGACCATGCAAATCAGGCAGCGAGATCCCGCCTATTCTTGACTTTTATTGACGTTCATTATTTTATTATGTTACGATTATGCTGGAGAAGTTCTGCGTAGAAATAATGATCTTTCTTATTTGGTCAGAGGGCCCAGAATTAATCGGCTCCACCATTAGTCACTAAGCAAAGAGGCTGTACATAGTAGTCATAAGAGTCCAGCAGCGGGGTGAAAACTGATGGCAATTGGGGCTAAGCAAACCGTAAACCAATAGGTGAACATCTCTATAATCGACTCCGAGGAGGCTTCTACATATTTGCTCTGTTAATCATTTCCCAACGCTTGAAGTTCTATTGAGCTATCACTCTACAAAGAAGTTAAAGTAGCTACCAGTGACATCGATCTACGGCTCCCTATAAGATTAAATTAGGGCTCTCTGCAGGGAACAGGTGAACGTTCGTAAGTTAATCTCTTTACGGAACTGTCAGAAAACCCTATAGAGGTTGCATTTGGGCACTGCATGGAAGCACGGCAACTATGTGAGCGATTTGAGTGCTGGGGATTTTAGCGCCATATTTTAGCACCGATGAGTTAAGCCATTTGGGAGCATAGCAAGTGGTGACCAACAGAGCTCTGCGGTCGGCAGCTCCAATTGGCTCGGCCAAACATATGACTGTTTGCCACTGGTAAAACACTACTTATTCCCATGCATGATGCTCATCCACAGACTCCATCAAAGCAACTAGCAATTTACTACGATACAAGATAGTACTGTGTAGAATCAACGACAGTATGAAATTCGGGTTATGGGGCACCATACCTGACCTTGTCGTTGCCTTCTGGTAAGCCCTGAATTCAGCAAATTTTGCAGTCGCTGAGCGGATATGTGACTGTTTGCCATGACTGTGTTGCAGATACTGTAGTAACTCACTGGTTGTATCTAGTGCAGAAGTATTCATCGGCGAAAGAAGGATATGAGAGCGGTATAAGATTATTCTATAATCGGATTTGAAAATACCGCTACTGAAAATGGCTCTACCAGATCGATTCGGTGTAGGTAATTAAAGAATCATGATCTAGAGCTGCAACGGCTGGATTGCAATTTGTCTATTAGCAATTGCACGCACTACAGCTTCAGAAAGCAGGTTTAAATTGATGCAATCCGCAATGTGAGATGTATTGCTGTTGTGGGTGTCTCTCCTAGCTCCTAGGATCTAGATGGAGGGAAATTTGTAAACTTCCACACTCGGCTTTTCGATTTAGACTAAGTATATTTGGCGTACGGGACAGGAAAATCTTCCAGGGCTTTTAGACGTTAATTTGGCAAAGAAGAGTACAGCTTTGTTTTTAATACACAGAATTTGGATTAGAGCACTATAACCACCCTTTTATTCCGGAATTGTACCATGAGAGCGAGAGAATTACCAAATTCCTATTTATGTAATATTTATGGGGCTAATCATCTTGGACCCAGTTTTCCTGATGACGAAAAATTACGCTAAGCAAATCCTGTAGTATTCACGTTGTTTAGGAATCAATATTAGATATTCTTGTTTCAAGATTCACAAGCTTGCGGTAAGCTGCGCTCATTTCGTGTGGAAGTGGTGTGCTTTTTTTGATGTGCAACTGCAAGCATAAGAAATGATGGCTTGAATGGTCTCATCCCTACAACATTTGTCACAGGGAAGTGGTCTCGCTGCAGTATATCCAAATCATATACATAATCATTCGCCACAACCTAAAAATAGCTACACACCAATACACTAAAAACGTATCATTTCTGCCGTATTCTTGTCAAGAATCCTGTATTCGCTCTCTCGGTCGATTTTTTTTTTTTTTTGCAGTAACAAACAAGAAAAAATATATCATTTTCGCAGCATCATGCTTTCGCATCCATGCACTATGACCGAGTGACTACATGATGTAAAAGTAGAGAATGGAAGTTTGCAGCACGACCACTTGTGAAATGTATACCGTGATATTGTTCATACGACATAGAGATAGATAAAATAGTACTATGCAACGGTGATATTTTGTATTGTTAAACGATTAAAGTCGTATATATTTCAATTAAGCTAATTTTCATAAATCTCTCACCAATTGGAAAGCCAAGACGTGGAATGAAAGGTGGGAGAGAAACATAAACGTAAATGTAAGTTCATGGATTACATGAATAATGCAATAGCGGCAGCAACAACGGCACCAGCACCGGTGGAAAGCTTGACACCAGCACCCTCGGCAGGAGCAACAGTTGGCTCTGGAGATTCGACTGGTTCTTCGGCAGCTGGCTCAGTAGCAGCTGGTTCCTCGGCAGCTTCAGTGGTCTCTGGCTCCTCAGCGGCTGGTTCAGTGGTTTCTGGCTCCTCGGCAGCTGGCTCGGTAGTTTCTGGTTCTTCAGCGGCTGGTTCAGTGGTCTCTGGCTCTTCGGCAGGCTCAGTGGTCTCTGGTTCTTCAGCGGGCTCAGTGGTCTCTGGTTCTTCAGTAGGTTCAGTGGTCTCTGGCTCTTCGGCAGGCTCAGTGGTCTCTGGTTCTTCAGCGGGCTCAGTGGTCTCTGGTTCTTCAGCAGGCTCAGTGGTCTCTGGTTCTTCAGCAGGCTGCTCCTCGGCACCCACAACATTTAATGTGACAGGCTCACATCCAGCGCTTTGGAATGACTTGATGATGTATCCTACGTCTGCTGAACAAGCAAACCATTGAGCGTTGTCTTCAGATGGACCAGCAGCAAAGGTGACACCATTAAGAATTTGGAAGTTCCTGCTAGCATCACTCTGGGCAGAGGCAATGACACCATCTGGGCTAAGTTGTAAATAGTTGGATGTACCTTGAATATTGACGTATCCTGAAGGTTCTTCTAAGACAAGGGTTGGGGCATCACCGTTACCAATTGTCAATGCATTATTGCCAAAAGTAACCGGGCCCTCTACCCCACCACTGGCAGTTAAGGTGAAGGTCTGGTCAGCTAAGACAGCAGAAAGTAAAGCGAGGAAAGTAGCGGAAGTGAATAACATTGTATGGATTTTAAGAGAGAGATAATTAAAATCTTATTAGTTGAGTGCAAATTGAAGATAAAATAGAACAAGTGCGATATGGGGCTCTTAAATAGCAACCATTTTATGTTTATTGTCGTCATCTTTCTTTAAATAGAAGTATGGCAAGTGATGGAACAGAAGATTTACACCCCAGAAAGCTTGGCCATTCTCGAAGAAGGCATACGACTGGCTGATAATTCCACACTAATTGCCCTGTATGGACAAAGAATATGTGGTTGTGGGTGCTACATATTTCCAAGAAAATGTATGCAGCAGCATACCGCTAGGTCACCAAAAACGTGCGCCGGTTGCACAAAAGAGCATCCCCATATTGTTTTGTTGAAATGGAACATGGACATCACTTGAGTGGCTCGTCTTTAGACTATAATCTGTGGCTTAGTGCAGCTAGCGAGCCGCCGTATGGTTGCAGCCTCATGGGGTCACGCTACTATTGGACGAATTGAGTCGCTGGGGCAAACTAACCAAATACCCACCCTCACCATCCTCACCTCGGCTGGCAGTCGACGGGCAATTGAGACCTTCTCCGACTTCTTCTGACAGAAGCCACGCCCCACCATCTGTCTCATCTCGTTGCTGCTCCCAATCTGTCCGCTAATGGCACTAATGTGGAACTATGTGTCACCCATATTATTTAGTATGCGTCTTAACAAGGACGCATACAAAAAAATAACTCTTGTCCAATTTCTTTTGAGACATTGCTTGAGACAATCTGTTTTAGGAGATAATTGGAACATCGATATTTTGTGATGCTGGCGATGAGGTGTGGCTAGTGAAGGAGAGAGGGATGAGGCTTCTGTTGTCGATGCTAGTTGTTGCAGCTTTGACTATGGTGGTTGTGAATTCCAAAATTCGCATTTCATAGCTAATTGAGTCGAGTTGGAGTGACTGGATATGACCATTGAGGTTGCTTTTCAACAGAAACTAACCTCAATTGTAGTAATTTGTGCCACTGGACCGATGTTGCGGGAGTGCTGAACTACTCAAATTGAGATCGGATCTCCTGACGTAGACTAAATTCGGAAATAAGCATTGTGTATTTCATGTTCCCCTTGAAAAATTTTATAGTAGTCGTAACTCTGCGTGTCTTCTGAAACAATACGACGATCATTCATTCAAAGCATGCAAGTTGGGTGCTGACATTATTGGAAATTACCAGATTGTCTACTAACTTGGAGGAGTTCGTAGAAACTTGGTCAGTATTTTATGTAGAGAAGTCATTTTCTATAGTCAATCTCCCATTGACCTGCCAAGTTGTTCGAAATAATGGGACATTGACATGTTATATCTTGTAGAATTCGACCCACATGGTGTCTAATTATAGGAATTGATATTATTTCTCCTTTAGACGGCCACCAGCATGCTTGAAAATTCCATCTGATTAGCAATCAAACTATTGTCCAAATGTGGAGATTGGAGAGGGAGGAGAACAAGGGGACCTTATTTTTGATCGGAAGGAGCCCAGATTTATTGGAAAGTTCTAATTCTTAATCTCTGAAAGGATCTCCGCAAGGATCTCCGTAACCCAACATAGTTTCCTTCTCAAGGGTTAGTAATATCTACAATGAATGGTGTATCATTAATTATGTATTAAAGTATTACATTTGCCAACGCAATTCATCTCAAAGAAATAAATAATTATTAGGGATTGACTCATGCCAAGTAGAGTCTCAGAGTACTCATTGTCAAAGTAGTGTGTCAAATGGGAATTATAGATGAATTGGGAAATGTAGAAGGATCGAAAGACAAAAGGCAATCATTATGAAGGGATGTTTGGGAGTCGTTAATAGTATTATTATTAGGAGCATTAGGTGCACAATGAAGTGGTTATTAGATTAGCGACTCACCCATCTCTAATTTTCTAGTAGTAGTATGTACAATGGTTGCAAAAGTTGTGCCAGATTTTGGCAATTTTTCTGTGTAGCAACCATTTATCTGCTCTTGTAGCCCTTAGGCTTGGTTGCATCGAAAGCTGAAGAACCTGTAGATTCTAAGTCTTCGAGGGATGTTTGAGAAGCTGTAGTGCTGATTTGATGGTGCTCGTCTTCAAAGACCGAAGGAGTAGCGCTGTTTTCCAAAGAAGAAATATCTTCCTCCTCTTCCTCCACAAAGTGGTTAATTGAGTTGGAGCTAGGTGCTGACTCGGCTGTCTGGTCAGCATTGTTGAAAGAAGTGAGGAAAGTTCTGGAGGCTTGCCTTGATCTGGAGATGGTTGACATCTCGAAATCTTCTACTACACTACCGTTATTTTGGGAAAGGAAATATGGGTAGTTGGCGAATCTAGACGACGAAGGTGCTGCAGACTCAATGTCACTGATGCTGACAAAATGAGATGATAATGGGTCGACCGATGCAATATTCACCTTCTCGACCTCGGTGTAAGACCAACGACAGAAACACTTGAGATCAACTACTGGCAAGTGGTTGTATCTGGTGTACTGGAAGACTGCGAATGACAAAACTGCTCCACCAATCAAATCAATGAAGTAATGGTGAGTCAAGTACATGGTACTCCACCAAAGTAAAGTGGCATAGCCCCACCAGAGTACACGGAATCTGGGAAACAACCAGCAAAGGAATAAGACATCCATGGTAGCACAGCCCGAGTGTAATGATGGGAAAGCACCAAAAATCAATGGAGAGTTCGAAAATGTAGTGGTATACATGTCAAATCCAAGCAAAGTATCAATACGTGCTAAACCACCTGGGGAACCTTGCATGGAGTAATTGGCAGGCTCTAAACCATACAAATTCTTGTACCATGGAGCAGCTGCTGGGAAAAGGATTTGGGTGAGAACTCCAAGTAAGTTCATGTATCCGAAGGCAAAGCCGAATGATCTAAGCCCTGTAGGAGGGCCAAAAAGGAAGATGAAGAGGGCCACTACAAACGGAGAACTGAAGTGGATAATTCCGTAAGGAAGCCAAGCCAAAATATCCAAAAATGACGTGTTTATTGTTGCAAGAACGTTGGACAAGTTGTCTCCGTAGAGAATGGTCTCCATTGCAGGGAGAACCTTCACAGAAATAGCTGGTTTCCAGCTGGTTGGGATCTTAGAAGCGCTGAAAAAGAGGGCCAACCAAGTGAAAATTGGTAATGCATGGACAAAGAACTGCGATGTGAGTGGTAAGAGGAAACACAACGTGAAGGCAGCAAGAATGGGGATTTTCACGAGGAAAGATGCTGGAAATATTATGAACACGAAGAAGATGATCGACAGGAGGAATGAGTAATGCATGATCTCATGGATGGTCCAGTTGTGTGTTTTGAACTTTCTGATGGATATGGAGATGTCTGTTTCGAACGAAAGGTCGGCCAATGTGGAGTTTGGTGTATTTTCCAGAAGGAAGTAGTAGTGGAAGAGCTGGTAGGGCTTCTGCACTATTCTGGATCTTAGAAGAGAAGACAGCATCGTGATAACAAAGCAACTGGCAACGTACGGGGGCGATTAAGTGAGTAAAAACCGGGTTCTTTGGCGTTGTTGAACGCTCTAAAGGGAGATTGGCGTGGATGTCGATGCTACGGACACTTTCTGCGAGTGCTTGGGATGATGGAGCTGCTGGGTGGTTGGTTGGACGGTGTGTTCTGCTAAAGATGAATGGTATATGAAAGGAAAAACGAAGCAGATCACTTGCTCCTATTTTTTTCTCAGTGCGGGTTTTTGGTTTCTTTTACTCTCCAGCGAGAAAAACGAGAATGCAGCGAGAGAGTAGGGAGAAGCAGGGGAATTGGTGAAATTTGGGAGAGAATAAATGAGAAATGAGAGATATCCGTACCGAGAGATGCGCGAGATCGGTAGAGAAATGAGAGGAAGACAGAGATGCGTGGTAGAGACCGCAGCTGGTGGCGGTGAGCGCACAGCAGCGCAAGTCAATACTGACTATTGAGTATTGAGCTTAGTGTCTAGTGGGTCAGAGCTGGTGCTACAATTATAACTATTATACATTAAGAGGACTCCCGACTGCCGTCTATCACACAATCCCGAATAAATTAGAACTTCAATTTCCAAAGGAAATCCTAGTGACCTAGAAATCCAGTACTCCGGCCGATGAGTTCTCATCTCAACTGCTCCTAATCATTCATAATGCTCATGCTTCTCTCGTGTGTCTATTATGCGTCCCCATCGGTAATTGTTTTGCTCTGCGTGAAAAACAATCGCTTTCCTACTACGGAACTCGTTTCTTTTGTGACCCCAAATACGGCTCACAAAACCCTCTGTGGGCGATTGCAAGAGTGTGCTTAGGTAAGCTTCACGTCGTATTTGTGATTGCGGCACGGATGTAATTGTGGAAAAGAAATTCTCGGCCCAGTTTTTTCAGTTTGGGTGACCGGTATTCCGGCTCTTCCTAGAATTAGGCAAGAATAGGGGTAAGAAACACGTGATCTCACTAGGGAGTTCCTACAGTAAACGGTCCACACGGCAGTAGCATACCAGCACCAGCATTACAACGAGGCTGAAGTTGCTTGGCTGGTGTTCTTTGGGAGTCATGTGTGGGTGCCGACCTGCAATTAAGACGGGAGTTCAGTCAAGATAGTAGCAGGTTAGCAATTGTGGGAGTTGCAGTGGTGGTGAATAAGGTGATATGACGAACACATAAGGAGTGAGAATGTAAGAAGTGTAAAACCGGGTGTAGGACTAGTTTAGTGATTAAATAGCTATTCTATTGGTTTCGTCTGTTATTGAAATTGTTCCGAAGGAAAGAGAAAGAGAAAATATGAGTAGACAAGGATATCCCATTTTTTGTATTTTACGTATTGGTGCAAAATGCTTCAAATATTATTTTGGGTTGACACTCAAAATTGACCCGATACATAAGCACAATAAGAATTCTCTGCCTGGCACATATAATTATGTTAATATATGTCTTACCTAAAGCCTCTCCTGAGAGCATTTCTTTCCAGACGTCTCCTGTCAATTATTCATTCGCTTACTGACGAAAAAAATAGCTGCAAAACGAGCGCTTCGACCTGAGCATCGTTTTCGCAAGCATCGAATATCGAGGAAATCAGTGGGCAGCAGTCTGCGGCTTAGAACAGTCGGAATGGTGGAGCAATAATATATTATAATTTGGGATTGTACTTGGTCTGGATGAGAGATCAGATCTACAAGCTACGAACACGATAATTTCATATATGTTTGTTCACACGGTGGTGGAAAATGGACCCCCGGGCCCCAGTGAATAAGCAGTCCACTCCGTTACTGGATTCAGTCAATGCATCCAATCCCAGAAACGTCGGATTTGACAATAGTTTACCTGAAAATTCAATCAAAGTATACTCCAGGACGCTTTGCATTGGCGACATTCTTCCTACAGTGGATGAGAGTACATTGCTGACAGCCCTTGGCCGATATGGCATTATTCAATCCGTGGAAATCAATCGGGAAAGAAGACATGCCATTGTAAAGCTACATTCCAGAAAAGATGCTGAAGCCGTGATGAATAGGTTTAATGGAGATTCTCTTTTACGTCAACTCGCACCCAGTTGGATAATTGGTTTCGGACCTAGAGAGTGTTCGTTCTTGCAGTACGGTGTCTCCATAATACCCATTGAGAGATTATCACCAGCAGAAAAGAAGGCCGCTGTATCCTCTGAACGAGGAGGAACTGGCGGCCGGCAACTACAGACTGGTTTGGTGATAGAGGAACCTGACATCCTGGAGATGGGGGTGGCACACCGATCGAGTTTCCACGAAGGAAGGACCTTCACTTAGTGGTTCGCCAGATCAAAACCACAATAGCCTTTTGCATGTTGGCTGCGGCACGGATCCCTCTCCAAAGAGAGGAATTGTGGAAATCACATATTAATCGGGCGTAGATCAAAGCCTGCATTTGACAGTTCCAAAGAGAGCTGAGTAGAGAACCACGCCCAGCACTGACACTTATACATAGTTTTATACTTCTCATTATTATTATTATTATTGATATTATTTACTACAAGCCGAAATTGTAATGGGAATCGTGGCCATCTTTGTAGACCAATATTTGTGCTTTGTGGCTCTCCAATCTACTATATATCAGTCCAAAATATTGATTACATAAGCTTGTATCCATGGATATCTATATAGTGATCACGTGATGAAGCTCTTCCCGTATCCGGCTAGTCCCTTTCAATTTCCTCTACTTCACCCACTGTTAGGCACCCGAATTTCCATACCATTTCTCCCGAAACAACACCCCCGTCCCCACAGTCGTCTCCAACCCGTACCACAGCATTTGCTACCTGCTTCGTCTCCGAACACCTGCCCCGAACCTCTCCTCCAAGGACGGGTCTCCTCCACACTCCCCATGCTCTTGTCCACTATGTACAGGTCCCCGTGCTTGCAACGCCGATTGCTAATGTTCCGAATGTATAACGGAAGAACGTTAGTCCATGACAGGACATTGAATAAGCAATTGTTTGTTGCATTTGGTAGAAAGTACTCAGTAAGCTCAAAAATCATGGCTGTAGAAGATAACGACTCGCAAGTGGTGCTCACGCATCCATCCAACCCAGAAACCTCGGTTACTATTCTCAAATACGGTGCAAATGTCATCTCGTGGAAGAACAAAGGCACGGAATTGCTCTGGTTGAGTGAAGGTGCCAAATTGGACGGTTCCAAGCCAGTCAGAGGAGGAATTCCTTTGGTTTTCCCAGTTTTCGGCAAGCAGAAGAATGAGAGCCACCCTACTTTCCCATTGCCTCAGCACGGTTTTGCTAGAAACTCGACTTGGGAGTTCTTGGGCCAGACCAAAGCCAACCCACCAACTGTTCAATTTGCTTTGAGCCCAGAACAAGTCAACTCTGAGTCGTTCAAGTTGTGGGGCAAGGGAAAGTACGATTTCACTCTTATTCTCACCATTGCTTTGGAAGAAGAGAAGTTAACTACCACCATTGAAGTGGAAAATCCTGGTTCTGAAGAGTTTGAGTTCAACTGGTTGTTCCACACTTACTTCCGTGTTCCAGACATCACTGACACCTTGGTCAACAATTTGATTGATCAGAAGTGCTTCGACCAATTGTTGGCCGAGGAGTATATCGAGAAGTCCCCAGTTGTGTCTTTCCACGAGGAATTCGACCGTATTTACAAAAAGGTCGACACTGCTAAGACTTTCCAGATCATTGAGTTTGGAAAGGTCTTGGTCAATGTTGAGAGAGTCAACTTGCCAGATGCTGTCGTCTGGAACCCTTGGATCAAGAAGTCCGACGGAATGGCTGACTTCTTGCCAAAGACTGGATACTTGAACATGGTTTGTGTCGAACCAGGCCATGTTTCTGACTTTGTAACATTGAAGAAGGGAGAAAAATGGTCTGGATCTCAGGTATTGACTGTAGGAGGCGAGATCAAGGTTCAAAGCAACATTTACTGATCTCCAGTAGCGACAATAAGAGTACATATTCAGAGCTGTACATTCAATAATAAAAGCATTCCAATAATCTGGAATTGACAATATCAATCATATATTATAAGTATTAATTGTAGGTTTAAAGAATCATCTGTGAGTATCTGGATTAGTTATATAGGTACTTTATATAATTTTTGAGTCTTCTTCTATACTCTCTATTCTGGTTGTAGTTATAAGTAGGGAAATATTCGGCATAGTACAACCGGTACTATGATAATATGTGACCATTGTCTGTCGATAACATCTGATTACTTCCTACCAATAGGACAAAATGCAATATGCTGAAAAATCGAGTCATCTCTGATATTCATTCCAAATATAACGAAGCCCATGACGCCTTCAAATCTTTTTGTTTGATCTAAAGAACTGCAATTATTAACGTATTCCAGAACTAATTGAATTTTTCTCTAAACCTTTGAAATTTGTTCAAGGATTTCTGTGAAGATGATATCGTAGGCTTGTCGTAGAGGCTGAAAGGCTGTGGCACCGTTACCTTTGCGCTACTACCAAGAGCATGACTATTACTATGACTTAATGATCTAGCAGAACTAGAAACTGGCAACTTGTGCGATGAAGATGGACCGGTGTTAATCTTACTAGATGTACCGAGTATGCGAGAGTTCAAAGAACGAGTCGAAGATGAAGGAGAAATAGATCTCGACGATGAAGAAGTGGGAAGCTTTGATGTTGATGTAGAATTAACTGGTATCTTTGAATACGAAAGATTGGGTATGGACAGTTTCTTCTGTAACTGTGGTATGGATGACTTTTTGCTCAATGTCGGTTGAGCATATGATGGTGTATAAGATGTGTGTTGTTGGAACAGATGATGAGATTGTAAGTTTGATATAGACGACTTCTGTTGAAGATTGGATATTGATGGTCTAGATTGTAAATTAGGAATGGACGGCTTCTTCTGTAAGTTTGAAACAGACAGTTTCTTCTGTAAGTTGGGTATAGATGGTTTTTTTTGCAAATTAGGAATAGAAGTCTTCTTCTGCAATTGTGGAATGGACGATTTCTTCTGCAATTGAGGTGCAGGGACTCCTGCCATTTGCAATGAAGAAACTCTGAATTTACTGCTTGGAGGATATGGTTTGGCAAATTGCTTCTCTCTTGTTGGAGAAGAGCATGAGTTATCAATCAAATCTTCATTCGCAGTCAAAATAGAATGCAAGTTCATGGATTTCTTTGAAGGAGAGATCTTCCTGATCGGACTGGAAAGGGTTTTATCTGGTGAAGATGACATTTGGAGCAGAGGTTGCAGGTTCAACACTTCTTCTGGCCCATTGAGTGTTCTTCTACGCTTTGTACTAGATTGAGAAACTGTTGGAGAGCTTCTCTTACTACCTGGATCCATAGTGGTGCTGTGGCTATTGAAATTACTAGTCAAGATGGTCCTTACGGGGGATTTATCTGCTGACATCTCGTGAACTGAGTAATGATGTGAAATGGAGTCCATTTGTTGGAACTTATGGTTGTGGATACCACTGAAGCGCTTCAGACGTCTCGATGAGCCATTTCTGGAAGACCTGCTGTTGATTGACGGAGGAGACGTTATCAAATTCGATATTTCGTTAGCCCTTGAGTTGAGTTCTTGAAGGACGTTGTTGGTGATCTTTTGCGAGTAGCCTCTCTCCAACATCGACGTCACCACCGTGTGCGGAGGAGACGTTATGATGATATCGTCAAGGCAGGGGTATAAGGGTGAGGTGGGAGAGTTGAGGGTCAAATTCTGGATCCTTTTGATTGGTGTGTTGAGCGAAGGCTCCGTCTTAGGATACTCCATAAAGCCTCCTGGTAAGTCCATCTTGGGTTTTTTGGTGATAGTTAGGGGGTAGTTGAGGACGGGAACCGTGAAATGTCAATGGTTAAACGTATTGTCCTTTACTAAATGCCGTTAGGACGTGTTTTCACTAACCGGGTACGCTCTGTAGATGCTGTTTCACCTCGTATTACTAGAGAAGTGTCTGTCCTGTCATTGAATTTTAGTGTGATATCGTTGTTTGAGGTAAACACCCACAGCATTGAGTTCCGAAACAAGGACAAAGGTAAACATGGAAAGTTGGATCAGATGGTATGTGGTCACGTGCGAGGATGCAGAGTTGCGTGCATACAGGATCGAACGAGGGTTCGAGCAAACGCTGGAGATTATAGGTAGAGAGATGCATTGGACACCTGTAGAGAATCGTGGAAAAACGTATCGCGGGGAAGTATATTCACAACCTACTTGAATTCTCTAATTATGTGAAATTTAGTATAGGTAGATAGTCAAGTGGATGCTTAAGAATGTAGTAAGAGTAGAAGTAGTATTGTCCGGCACATATATGGTTAGCTGTACTAATCTGCAGGTCCTACACAGATTTTTGACTGCAAAATTTTCAGGGGAACATCGCACGATAGAAGAGACCCGTGCCGCAGTAATAGGAATACTAAGTTATGTGGATTTTGTGTTTTCCTAGCTCGTTGGTAGCGATACGGTGTATGTTGCGAGACCAAGAAATGCGATTGGCAGAGGTCTTTCCATCCAATGGTACATGTCCTAGAGTTGGCTATCGGAACATGTATTGGCACGCTGTACGTTGCATATTTCCTATATTGATGCATTGATGGATGGAGCATAAGGTGAGAAATGGAGTACCATTTCGCGGCGGCCGAGACTGACACAAAGGTAATGACATACCTGTTCCGTGCTCCGGGTTTCCAGCAGTGTCAGTCTGAATGGCGTCCGAAGAAAGCCTTCAAATCCAACCCATTGAGATTGTGTCCTTCTCCCAGCTTCGAGCAACTCAAATACACCTCCATCTACGCCACCTACATCATACCAACAAAACTCTTCCAACCGTGATACTCCTCCATCACGTGCTACTTTCGGACTTTTCGACTCTGTGGAATCCGACTCTTTTTCTTGAGTCATTTGATTCAACTTTAACTCCTTTCGTTTCCCCATCAAAAAGAAACTCCCGAGCTCGCAGTGCCGCAAGTCTCCTCCCCGGGTAGAAGGAGAAGAATCACAAATGACAGGCGCATACGTGTGCATCCATGTCCTGTAGCCAGCACACTCCTCTTTTCTGATGTTACTCCGAAAGAATCTAATCCGAAGTCGTTTGCTGTGGAAGAATTTTTGTATGCAACGGTTTTTTTTGGGGCGGTTCTCACATGTCGTCGGAAGGAAATCCCGAAATGGGATGGGATGTTGTCTAGTGGAGCAAGCAAGCAAGTGAGGAAAGGATGTATGTAGTAATTCCAGCACCGAGGCCAAGCCCAGTAAAAGACGGGAGATGCGAGGTCAGTTGAAAGTTATACGTACGCCGTGTGGTCTTTCATGCGAAAAGCCGGGTGTGGAAGATGGCTCATTGCTGGACGCTTACGATGAGATGATGATACCACGAAGGCGAATTTTCTGGTTCTGTTCAGTCATTAGGACTCCTAAACCTCTGGGCACAGCCTTAGAGCGATGGAAGAGGGGTATCCGCTAGCGGAAGTGGGTTACATCTCGTTCGACCATTAGGTAAAGCAGCAAGAATGGGTAAGTCTCGACCGCGGAGTTGTTCGAGACTCCGAGAATTTATTACATAATAATGTTAGCTTTAAATATCAATATGGAGAATTCCTTCTCGGACTACGGAACTATATGCGTATAGAGGAGATTTGGGGTAATGGCGATGAGGACTGAAAAGATACCACGGAAGTTCAGAATGGGATTTTGTCTCGCTAAGCATTTCCACAACTCAACTGAAATTTACCGTTCAAGAATAGTTCGATTTTAGGACTACGGAGTAGTTTCACCGGGCATTTCTTTTTAAGAGGAGTAATGGATCTTTAACTCCAAGAGAGGAGAACATTCATAGAGAACCTCGAGTTGATGGGGACACTCGATAAAGAAGCCAAATGGGATGCCCATCGAATTCCCCATATTGATTCTCTCGTATACGCAAGCTCACTACTTTTCTTGAACTTTACCCGCTGTAGATGTAAATCAAACCCTATATATGTGACTCTAGCAACTAACAGCTCAAACTAGTCATCTTCCTTGGATAAAGGCGGCAAAGGAGGGGAGCCTCTTTCCAAATTTTAATCAGTTAGATGCAAATCCCGATAGCGCAGACCTGTCGTTTTTCACTGCTCCAGTGAGGTTTCAGTGTCGTTTTCACAGAAGAGGGGATGAGTCCATACAGGCATCACTTGAGTCTCCGAATTCCGAACCAGTTACGCGGTAGCCTAATCACAGGCCAGAGGTCGCTGGCGACTGGAGCAATGGCGGCAAATGGGTACTCCTCTTTACGAGCCCAAGGAAACTAGACCGTGGCGAAACTCTGGAATTCGGTGGCCATGCGCCAAAAGAAAGATCTCTTCGTAGTTAAGGGTCGTATATCAACAGTGCACATAGAATCAGCTCATTACCACGGCCGCTGGAATATTGGGTTACTCTCTACTGTCGGAGTCGTTTCTGGTTCCGAATCATGCTACTTTCTCATAATGCAAGGAACTTCCTCTGGCTCTGGCTCGGCCAACAATGCCACCCAAAAACCTTCGGGATACACTATTCTTCGGAACTGTCGTCACGTGCCTAGAGCTGTTCCGCTATGGTTGCACAGTTTTTACGATTACATAATCCAAAAGTCTGGTGTGGAGAAGGCATTCAATTATGTTCCACCCGACATCATCCGCCGGAGAATTATGAACCTTTGTTGAGAGGACTCGACAGCCCTACAACAATCTGTCTAACCAGGAAGACTCACTTCGCAAGACCGGACCCGAGGTTTTCCTGGTCGTATGCGACTCTGGGACCATACGGTGATGCGTTCTAGCGGGACACCACCGAAGACCGGAGTATACTTCAGCTAGGAGGCCATGGACTCCGTTTGTTAGCCGTCGGCAGTTCCAGAATTCCATTTTCCTTGTGATTGTCACCATACGGCTTCAGTTTCGTACTCGATTTCGTTGTCGTTTTTTATTCACCATCGCAAACAACTCTAGCCCGCTCCCCTCCCGTGGATAAAATATCACAAACCCCAAAATAAACTGTCCCAACTTCGGCTTCATACCGGAGTTTGACGCTCACTGTGGTCTTACTCACTATTTTTTTCGCGGAAGCCTGAATACCCACCACCCGTCCTACCAGGACCGATGTTCGACTCGCTTTTTTTTGCTTCCCCAGGAATAAAAAACTTTTTTAGCTGTGAAAACTTATGCACTACCGAAACCCCAAATTTGCAATAATCGGTAAACTGTCGTTTGTGACTAAATGCAGATAATATATATACCGTGGGATTTCTTGAAAACCCCGATAGCTGTTGGGAGTTCGGTGTATTCTGCTCTGGAGGTTATCTTGTATCTTTCCAGAAATTCACCACGAACTGTCCACTCAGTTGGCTCCTAGACTACCTCAAAACCTGCCATACCAGCGATTGCAAAATCCTGCGCTACCAGTATACCAGCTATAGCCAGAATCCATTAACTACAACGACTATTCCGTTTGCATTCACCATTAAAAATTGCACGAATATACATATAGAAACAGCCAAAATGTCGTCCCACGACCTCTTATCATACTCTATCATGAACCATGGTAGCAAGACGGACTATTACAAGCCCTCTCAGTACTCCAGAACTCGTTCTCCAGTGTCCTTACCACCATTGCTGCCAATAATAAGACAGTTGGCACCCCCAACCCACACCACGGAACACCAGCAAAACCTTCCACAACCTGTTCTCTTGCCACCATTAACCAGATTACCTTCTACTGGCACAATCGCAAACAGTGCCAACAACTACACCACCAACTACACCACCAGCTACCTCCACTCCAACTCCAGCACCGGCTCCAATACCCCAAACTCCACCAACAATATCAACTACTCACACCTGAATTCCACCAGTCGTTTAACCGAACACAACCTCCAGCATCTTGGCGACTCGTTCCAGAAGGTCGCCCACAATGGCCTTGGTTTATTGACCAGTGCCATTGCTAACATCAGCAACCAGGAAAAGTACTTACAACAGCAGCAACAAAGCCAAGTGGCTCACAGTCAACACAACCACTTCCACCCGCAATTAACCACCCAAATCTCATCCATTTCTACCCCTTCATTGACATCAGCCAGCTCTGTGTCGTCCATGTCACCAATGTCATCCCCTCACATGGCTACTGCCCATGTCACTCCAGGAATCGACTCTGACTCTGACAACAATGTCTCGAGTGCTAAGGACGACAGCCAGACCAACAAGAGAAGACAAAGACTTGGCCCATCTTGTGATGCTTGCAGACTGAGAAAGGTAAAGTGTAATGCCGAGATCGCTATCATTTGCAAGGCTGTTTCCAAAGATACTGATGCAAAAAGATACTTATCGGGCTACAACATGAGCAACGAAGAGATAGAAAAGGTGTTGGCACAAGGTGAGTTGGTCAAAGTCTCAGAGGAAATCAACTTGATAGTATCTAACGACAAGTTGATCCGCTTCAAATCATGCAACAGTTGTAACTTGAAGGGTTTGACTTGTTGTTTCACTAAAGGTTTCACCAAAGAAGACATTATGTCTAACAACAAGAAGAAGAGTGTTTCGGGCCCATCGTCTGAATCCTCTGCTTCTGCTGCGTCTCTTGTCAGAAAGGAAAAGGAAAAGCCAGCAAAGATTGCCAAGAAGAAGACTCAAGTGAAGAGCATCGCTTCTTTGACTTCGGCTTTATCCAAGACTTTGGAGACTCAACAGATGTCTGTCAAGCCACTCTTGATCAAGAGCTCCACCACCATCATGACTTCTCCAACATTAGCATCTGCATCTTACTCGACTTCAAGTACCAACAATAACATCAACAACACTAGAAAGTCATCCTGCAACAGCTGCAGAAAGAGAAAGGTTAAGTGTGTGTTCAATGAGTTTCTCAACAAGTGTGAAGGCTGCAACAAAAAGAACCACGAGTGTGTCTTTGATAGCAACACCAAGGTTTATGGTGAGCCAACCACTCCTAAGACCATGACTAATTTCTCCTCCTGATTGGTTCTACGTTTCTACGATATTTATTCAATTCTGTTTACATCTGGGTTGCTGCCTTCAATTTAATTCTGGGGCATCTTTGGCACATTCTTGGTACAAAAGTATACACTAATATATGATAGATAATAATACTACTTAGTCAGTATTACTGAAAACACATTTGTAGATCATAAATTTCTTGAATTCAAGTACAAGAATGTAAACTATTCATTACACATTTCTGGATCGGGTTTAGATACGAAGTATTACCTCTAAAGATCTATCCCGCCCCAACTAAATTAAGTTTCCGATGTCCATCATACCACGAAAACCCCCCAAAAGAGCTTCTCTAACAATTTTAAGCGTCCTATACAGCGGCCACATGGTATACACTCGAAACTCTTATCTTCCATAAACGTAAAACTTCTCTTTTTAACACACTGCTGAAAAGCCCAACATAACGGTTTTATCATAGGCAAACCAGAACACCTAGGTTAGCAATGATAATCACTTTTTACCGAAACTAGTGCTACACTCGTCTCCTACAGTCTTCTTCCTTCCCTCCATGCATCTCACCTTCAAATGCCCCAACGGATAACACTACAAACTCTACCACCACTGCCATACTGTTCTCGGATATTCAAAGAGGGGCTAAATAGCTGTGAAAAAAGAACAACCAAAGTGCAAAAAAAATAACACAGCATTCCTGCGACAGCCGCGGCTGCAGTTTTCGGAGTTGCGTCCCGGACGTTAATGTCATGCGCCTGTGCGTGGCACCATCGTTATCTTATCACGAGCCGTGGATGATGTTAACTCCTGGGGATTAGAGGAAAGTTGGGGTATGGATGTGTTGCCAGCGGTTCGGAGTAGATGGAACTCGGGGTTGAGGGTTGTGTTCTGGGTTTTAGGAGAGACTTGGCTATGAATGGGTCCATGGAGAAATGGCCAGTTTGCTGCTGCAGGCACAGCAAACTGTGTTGAAACGTCGGAGAACGCTGTTTAGAAGGGTTTCTCTGCCACGCTGGCCGAGCATGTGAGTGGGTCTGGAACTGTTGGACCATGGGACAAGGGTTTAGCTCAATAATCGTAAGTTATTGTTCTGTTGCTCTTTTGTTAGGTGACTCAAAGTCATGGAAAGTGTCAATATGAAAAAGGAATGCGTAGCTGCATGTGGGGCGGGCAAGACAGTTAGGGGATTAATTAGTTAGATTGCGATCTAGATGCAAAATCTTAAATACTTTCTGTTGCAGCTTAACCATACTCCGTAACTAGTGTTCCTTTATTCTTGTTTGTAGAGGTGGTTGGAAATCCAAGGAAACGTCACGAAATGTTCCCTTGTAAGGATAATTGAGTATCATTGCCATATCATTGCTAGAAATGCGGTAGAGTGATATTTGCACTCGGTAGTTTGTCTAATGCCGATGTTTATTGCCTTCATTTTCTCCGCTCCAAAATTAGTTATCATCACCAACTCTTAGAACACTTTAGTTGATCCGCTTATTCGAAAAGGGATGCAAAGAGACAACTTCTTCTTGAACTCAGCTAGTAGTATTCTACACTGTCCTTACTACATTAAAACAAAAAATATAAATATGTACTTTTTCTAAATGCAATTAAAGTTGAAGATCTAACAGAATCATATCACTTCTTTTCGAAGACGTTGACATGGCCTCTACGTGTTGGCCTCTTTCCCTTACGAGCTCCGCCCACGGAGCTACCTCCTAATGAAAGCAAGTCATCCAAGCCAGCATTTGCAAGACTAGGTGTTCTAGATGTTGTTGGTCTCAGCGGAGGTGTTGGGGTGACTCCTGCTGGAGGAGACCCAGGTCCTGGAATAGGAGATGAATGTTCAGCAACAATTGGAGGTCCTGAAAGATTCGAGGGCCCTGGGGGTCCCGGTGGACCGGTGGGGCCGGAAGGTGGACCAGCTGATCCATCCTGCTCCAGAGCGTTGCTTGGTGTACCAGTTTTCTTTTTCATAGATGGGGGTGGAGGAGGAGCTGCAGCCTGTAGTTGTTCTTCAATTGGTCTATTCTTATCCAACCACCTTTTGTGCTTCTCATCGTAGTAGAAGGAGTTGGCGTTACCAAGCTTAGCTTTAATAGGCTTTGGTTTACCATCATCCTTCCCTAACCAATTAAACCATCCACCTTTCGCTTCATTTTTATTTGGTTCCCTCTTGGCTGCAGCTTCTTCTGCCTTTTTGGCAGCTTCCTCAGAAGCAGCCTTAGCTTTCCGCTCCTCTTCTTCTTTGACCCTTTTCGCTTCTGCTTCAGCCTGTTCTTTCTTTTGCTGCTTCTTTTTCTTTCCTGAATCGTCTTCATCATCTTCGTCTTCTTCAACTAGGGGAACATAATCTCCTACTGTGTCATCTTGCACTTCATATTGTTGGTACAAAGCTGACTGCTGTGATTGCGATAATCTCGAGGAGAAGAAACCCGGCTGTCCTACCACACTATTTGCTCTGGTCGTGTAGTCTGGTGATCCAGGAATTGGAAAATCGAGGCCAAACTTATTGTCTTGATTATTATCTCCCTGGTAAGGGTTGAACATTGACTCTCTGCCAGTCATCGAAGGTGGCTTGAAATTGAGCATTAATGGCTTCTTATTACGAGGTGTTTGCACTTCACTATCGGCTTCGGAGGTATCAAAACTCTCGTCGATGTTGGGCACTCTCTTCGTCTTAGCCGGAGACTGATGGGTTCCGAAAGGCAAGAAATTTGTTTCTTTTGCCTGAGTCGAAACTGGGGATAAACCAGGTAATTCATCCACTTTAGGGTCAGTTCCTGGGATTTCTCCTGGCAGACTCTCCAATGGCGGCTCTGGCAATTCTGTAAACTTTTCTTCCTTGCCAAGTGGTATCTTAACTGTAGCATCAGCATCAACACCTTCGGGAACCCCTGGAATGACTTCGGCTTTCGCTTCGGGGACGCTGTAACCACCGTAGCTGAACATGTCACTAGTGGTGGTTCCGTTATCATCGGTGTGTACCTGTTGAGCAACTGAAGCTGGAACAGCATATTTGCTGGCGGACGCACCAGAAGGAGGTCCATATCTGCTTTTTCTGGATGCAGAAGACTTGGTAGCTCCTGGAGCATATGGGTTCACTCTTGACTTCTTTGCAGGGCTGCTGGTTGCTTTAGGTGGTGGAGCAGGCGCTTTGGTGGCTGAGTCTGAACTCTCCGGTTTGGACAACAAACTCAAAGATTGAGAAGGTAAGTCGGAAGTAGTAGGAGGAAGAAGAACCACATCTTCTGGCTCCTCAGCTTCAAGAGCTCTCAGTTCAACGGAATCTGGAGCTGCTCCTTTCAATTCGGGCGATTCCTTTATCGTTTCAGGCAACTCCAAATCATTGACGTGCTCTCTCTTGCGCTGTTCAGGGGGGGCAAAAAGTTGTACCTCTGCATGAGTGTGCTTTGGTGTAGATTTGAACTCCTGCTTGAATTCCTGTGGGTAATCCATACTGATATCACTCTGCAAAGAAGGAGAGTGATTATGAGAGGCTCTATTTGCCTCGTGATTACCATAGCTTTCATTCGAAACAACAGAAGCTACAGACGCCCGCTTGCCATAGTTAGTGGAAGCCTGACCTACACCTGTCGATGGAGTTAAGCCTTGAAACATCTGAGGATGGTGCAATTTCTGAGAGCTTAATGATGACGTCGAAACATGCGCAGAAGGATTCGAGTAGGGATACGAATTTCCAGTGACAGCCAAGGGTGTAATATGGGACGCTGTTGGCGTCCTTGAAGTTGGTGGGACTCTACCATGCACAGTACCTGTAACCTTAGGTTGGGTACCACTGTTGTCATTGTTATCAAGATTCAAATGCAAGTTCAGCGATGAAGCATTCAGAGGAGCATATCGTGACTCAGTATAGGACTGATGCGTAACGGGAACTTGCTGCAATGGCGACGATTGAGGGTGCGGTGGAGCCAGTTGTTGAGAAAAGGTAGTAGCCTTTGACTGTTGTTGTTGTTGTTGTTGTTGCTGCTGCTGCTGCTGCTGCTGCTGCTGCTGTTGTTGTTGTTGTTGATGCTGCTGCTGCTGTTGTTGTTGTTGATGCTGTTGCTGCAAATGTACTGGAGAATACTTATTCACAGAAGCAGTAGAATTGAGTGAATTCAACGGAGGTGGAATTGCGCTTCTAGATTCGTGATGGAGTCTGCTGCTTAAAGACGATTGACCCATTGACATGTTTATACTATCAAACGCATTGGAGACAGCTGGGGCAGATGCTGGCGAGGGGTATATATCCCGAAGACCTTGAACTGTTTGAGGCAGTGAGTGAGGTCCATATTTTCCATTGGTCGTGCTCATAGAATTGATATTCGTGCCATTATGGCTCAAAACTGAAAAGTCCAAAGTTGAGCCTGTACGAGATACAGAAGGACTGAACTTACTAAACACGCCCTTCTCGCCTACATTGGCCTTGGGCTCTTCTCCTCCAATAAATTTATCGATTTGACCCCAAATCTTATCAAGGTTAACCTTACTTATCTTTCCGCTGAACCAGCTCAGTTCCGATGAACCTAATTCGGTGAGTCTCACAATTAAGTTCTGGAATTCATGGATCACATTCGGAGTAATAAACGGAGACCTGTTTCCAAGAGCTTTCATCATGTTATTAATTATATCAATATACTTCTGCGACTCGTTGAATAGGCCATAGTCTGCCAAGACGGTTGCGTGCTTGAGCTTCAACGTAAGTAGATGTGGAATACCCATAGGAGGAACCGTGGATAAAGCTGAAATTGATAAAATATGCTCATATACCTCAGTATACATAGAGGTTCCAGTCTCAGAACCTATCACTGAAACCAATACGCCACTAGGCTGTAGAGGAATATTGGAGAGGGGCAACCCTGCAACGATATAACAAATTTCAGAAGCTGGCACGTTCTTGTTAGTAGTGGCTAAAAATTTACCAAATTCCATTAAGAACTCCTGGCTCTTGCTTGCTCCACTAATAATTACAGAAGCTACAATCTCGCGCCAATGGAGATTAGCATACTCCCGCTCAGTTGCCACAGCCGTTAAATCATCAATTATGCTCTTGACATTGCCGACTGCCACCTTAAGTAGAAATGGCATAAGGTGGTGGATCTTATTGTTCAGCTTCTGGAATGGGAAGCAGCTACGAGCATAGTCAGATGCAATCTTCAGAAATCTCTCATGACCAGCAAAGTTGGACACTACGAGCGCTAGAGCCCAATCGCCTTTTGAAATTGTGAATTCAAGTGCCCTGTCTATATTCCCGGCTTGGATCAATCCAAACACAATACCGATTCCTGCATTGTCCAATCTATAAGCATTAGAACTCACACTTAAAGCTCCTGAAATTTCTCCGGGTGAGTTATAATCGACTGTTGGGTTCAATACGGAACATGCCGCTTTAATAAATTCCGGTGCCTTGAAGTTTCCGTCTGTACGCAAAGCACAAAGAAGTATTTGGTTAAGGACTAATTCATCTTGTGCTCTGCCCACATGAGCACCAGCAGTAGAAGTTGCAGCTCTTGAGAGAGAATCAATATTAGTCTCCAACCATTTCTCAACATCTTTCTTTTTAGTCTTTCCCTTCATCAAGGGGCCTGGAAAAGTGGAATACATTTCCTTATCTTTGAGCAAATCCAAAACAGGTCTAATAATAATAGTCTCTCCATGAGATTCGTACAACTGGTGGCTCATATTTGGGATGAGAGTCACCACATTCTGAGAATGACCCCAAGAAAAAATGGGAAACTGTCTCTGATACGAGTTAGAATTCGTTACTTTTGGTGTTACTTGTGCTTTAGAGTAGATATTACCCCGAGGATTTGATGCCCCTCTAGCTCTAGCCATTGATGGATGCAGATTTGATGGAGATGATCCCTGTGGGGTAGCAACCGATGGAACTGTGCTAAGTGCTGGAGCGTACGGGTTAACTTCTTTGCCCTTTCCACCCCCAACGAGCGAACTAGCTCTGGAATGTGTCCTATTGTGGTGGTTACTTGGACCATAGGGTCCTACGTTGGGAACATACTGGGAAGTGGCCGAATTTTGGCCCTGAACTCTAGATACATTAGTATTGATTGGAGTTGTCTGGCCAACAAAGGGTGAGTTGGTGGATTGATTTGGAATTGTTGGGAACGGCTGAGAGTTGCTATTCATGGGTGATTGCGGAAACGCAGAACTTACCGGAGGAGCAATCAGTTGCTGCGGAGCGTATTGATTGTGTGGAACATTGGGTGCAAATTGGTTACTAGGGGCGTACGGACTTGGCTTTAACTGTTGCGATTGTTGCGCAGGAGGAGCATAAGCGTTCTGGTTTTG
This sequence comes from Scheffersomyces insectosa, assembly GCA_030572575.1. Lineage (NCBI taxonomy): Eukaryota > Fungi > Ascomycota > Pichiomycetes > Serinales > Debaryomycetaceae > Scheffersomyces > Scheffersomyces insectosa. The sequence goes on from JAJMAO010000021.1 coordinate 134,647, forward strand.
CACTGGTGGTGTTTGTATGGCGGTGCCACCTGCTCTTGGGAAGCTGTATGCTGTATTTGGGCTGGCAATGTGAGGAGACGACGACATCTGTTGTTGCTGAGTTGTGGGCATGTAGGGGTTAACAGGAATTGACACCGGCTTGTTACTTACCGGTGGACCGGCAACAGCATTAATATGTGCTGGCAGCTTTGGAAGTTGACCGGCAGCCTTTACTGGAGCAGCTCTGTGTGCCACTTTTGGCATAGAAACAGGAAGCTCCTCGAAGAATGATTTTGGCTTCTCTGGAACAGGTGGTGGAGGAAGCAGTCCACTTAAACCTCTGTTATGTTGAAGATCTACCGAGCCAGAAGAAGATCCGTGATGGCCGTACGTTGATGCTCGAGGTGGTCCACTTGAAACAGAAGTAGAAGACGATGCGGAGTATTTGTTGCTGCTAGTAGTATTATGGTGTCTAGGAGCTGGTCTAACTTTTTGAGGCATAAGCAATCCAGGGAAATCGTAAGCGTCGTTCTTTTTCTTATTCTGTTCGAGCTGTTGGATATAAACATTAGGATCAGTACGCTGTGTTTGAGATGTGTAGACGTTATGATGGCGCTGTGTCTGGGATGGGACATAAGAAGATTGTGAGGAAACAGACTTTCCAGTTTGGATGCTTGGTGTCTGTACTTCCACCAGCTGCAGTGTTGGCACGTCAATTAATAAATCGTCATCAAGAAGCAAATCATCGTCCAAGTCAAGCGAAGGAAGATGTATTTCTTTCTCTGTTGTAGGTGCAGCGCCAACTGCTGATTCTGAGGGAACTTGTTCCTTAAGGTCGTTGAGGAAGTCATCATCATCGTTGAATAGTTCATCTAGTGATGATTGTGCTGCTGAAGAGGACTCTATTTGGTGGTCCACTTGTGACTCCTCTTTGAGGTTTTGCATAGTATTCTCTTTTCCATGTAATTCCTGGTCAAAGAAGCTGTCCCCATCTCCTCCAAAAAGATCTTCTTCTTCAAATGTCTTACCTTGATTGTCTACTTGTTCTATTGTCTCTGAATGTACTTCTTCGCGTGTGTATACGGAATCTGTTGGATCCTGTCGAGGAAGATCAGAAGCGGCGCCTCCCAAAACAGTTTCTTCATTTGAAGCTACGGGACCTGTCCCTGAGGCAACCGGCACTTCTTCGTCTTCTTCTTCGCTTGTTCCATTTTCTACAATGTTTGTAATGTCTTCATGCAAATGAGACTCTTCATGAACGTGCCCTTCTTCCCAAGGCAAAGGAGTCATTTCATGTTGCAGATGATTCACATTATTCTCTTCCCAAGGAAGAATGTCTTGAGGGTTATTTGCAGATGTGCTAGCCCAAGGAAGGTGAGGTTGTTCTAGGTCTTCTAAAGTCTCTGCCAATGGAGCCGGTGCCTTAGTGTGTACGACTTCTTTGTCAGTAGTATGAGTTGAAAGCTGTTGAGAAGGGACAGTAATCGACGGAATTTCTGATGCCTCTTCGGAGGGAAGAATATTGTCAACGGGCAGAGCAATATCGTTGATAGGCAAGTTTGAACCTTGACTTACAATCTTCTCGTCAGTTTGAGACGAAGAAGACACTGGAAGCTCTTCAGCATTCTGTGGTTCTTCCTCGGGATGCTGAGCTTCAATTCGTTCCTCTATTTCGTCTTCTTTCGCGTTCCTCTCAAATTGAGGTATCTCACTTTCATTTTCACCTGTTGGCACCAATTCTTCGTCTTGATCTCCTTCTTGTTGTATGACACCTTGCTCTGGTACAATAGGTTCTTGTTTAATTTCATCTGCTGCTGGGCTTGGTGGCTCATACGTGGCAATAGCCCTCTTACCCTTCTTCTTTTTCTTATTTTTTTTCTTTGGTGAAGCATTTACTGAACTGGATGGCAAACCGATTGCTGCAACTGGTTCATCAATAGTCGCCACAGGCTCAGACAAATTAGTCAACAGATCTACAACAGCACTGGAGATATGGGCGCTTTGTGACTCCTCTAATCTCTCAGCAACAACACCAGCGCCGTTTATTCCAGTATCGACTGACTCCTCGCCATTCTGGGTCTCTTCGGCTAACAAAGACGCCGTCAACTCGCTGCTTTCGGAAGCACTCTGATTTGCAGCGTTCTCCACAGCGGCAACGTCGCTGACCGGATGACTTTCGGCGGAATTGCCGTTTCCGTGCAAACTGTGTGATGGGTCTGCTTCTGACATCGTGCAAGCTCCCTTTCAGCGTGTAATTGTCACTTTTTTGCACAGATTACAACACCTTTAATTGAGATCTACCTAATAAGAACTACCAGTAGCGATCGATCTTTAACAGTTTGGACACGAATGAAAAAAAGGGTGTGTGCGGGTACGAGTGTGTATTGCGGTGTGGGTTTAGTTGATCTGGCACGTGATGGAATTTATTAGTACCGCGCACAGTGGAAGACTTTTGGTGGTGGAGTGGGGAGAGGAAATTGCATGGTGGTAAGAGATGGAAGGAGCCGTTGGTTGGGGAGAGATAGAAAAGGGTTAAAGCTATGAATTGGTTAATGGTTGGTTCAGGGATGGGATGGGCACGTATCTTACTACTCAGGAGAAGAGTCCGCTTTTGAATGTGACGAGCTATATATCACAACTGCTGTCCTAGCACAGTATGTACGAACTGATTAGTGGAGAAGTTCTGGTGTGATTATGTAATTGAGCTTCAATAGAGAGTAGCAACTGCGGTGCTCATTGCTGTCTGAGAGGAGTTTTGCAACAAAGCGGGACCGGGTCTTGGGAGAGGGTATATACGAAGCTTAGGTGAATTGGCTAGGAGAGAGAAAGTTGGGGTAAATTGGCACATCTATGGCATAATGCATCGAGTAATAATTGACCACTACGTGCTAAATGCACTCTCTGTTGTATGGAGAACTCCCAAGGGTGCAAATCTCCAGACTTTTCAGCGGCCCTCGTCTCATTACCACTAAAGTACCCAAGGAGCCCAGTGCTATCATGTTCTTCATCGGATTCAGAAATGAAAATCTTTCTGCTGACTATTCCAGGGTCCAGGCTCTCTTCGGGAACCAATTCCTTACTTTACCACAACTAAGCATGACCCATACACGTCTTCATGAGTCCCCTTAATTAAGTTCTCATGTAATATTACCAAAATAGAAAGCAACGACGCGTTCTCAACAAATGACGATTCAGTCCTCCTTGGGACTGCAAATCTTTGAAGTATGCTACTAAACTACATGCACATGTAGGGGTAGTACCGAGACAGTTACTCCTATACTCCTTCAAATCAATTATAGTTTACAACAAGGGACCCCCTGCGTATGTGCTCAAGTAATTGAAATACTCTTCACGCCCTCATTAACTGTGCCGCCCTCGGATGCTTATTACATTTGCTGTGACTGCTAAGAAACTACCATTTGCGGCCTTGATGGAACTGCCATTGTGCTGTAGAAAGTGCCTGAGAGCCCCATAGCTTATAGCTTAATTTAACCCCGTTGTAGCCTAACTAATCACACGCGAGTCTACACCTGCTGGCGTACACTCTGTGGACAAAAGATCGTCAAACGGAAGAAACGACGGCTAATGCTGCGACGTGCAACTAAACACTTGCGCCTAAATTTAGTTTCCACCAAACGAACTGAACTATTTTACAGCAAGCAACAATTCACAGGTCCTCAATAATACACAGTCGTCCATACAACCACGGTCGGTTAAGTACTAATGCCTCAACTACACTCTGTGATTGTAATCTACGAACAAAGCGAAAAAAATATCTACACGATGTCTTTCTTGTTTTGTAAACGCGTTATTGTTATTATGCCAGTAGAAGCAATCACGGTTGCAATTCCCAAACACTTCCCATTGTACACTACCTCTACATGACGCGTGGTGGTTATTTCTTGCCTATTATGGCAATATGACCATTTAACTTTTCTGGAATCGTTAGTTCCGCGCATCAAGTCTCAATTCGGGGGAGTTTATGATTTCCACAAACTTCTCATATCTGTTATATGCAGGCAGACGTCATGTATCCACCCTTGCATTGCATTGGCAATGGCCTGGACTCCCCTATTCAATCACCGATTTGGCGACCCCACAGAGTGAGAGAGCTACTGGTGAGAGCTGAACGTGATGTGATAGTTTGGGCTATTTTAACTACTGAAGCTGTAGGTGAAGTGATGATAGTTAGCACTGAGGCGTTTCTACGGAGAACTTACTCTCGTTTCGCGCTATTGATGCTCTAGAAGTCCTCATCGTTCCCTCAACCGTGCGGCTCTACCAGATAATGCTTCAATGCTGGCTTATTTTTCATTTTCCAGCGATCCTCGCGGGGCGGCGAAATTGAACTTTTCCTGCGGGCAACGTTCCCAGCCCAATGAGCACTTCTGGCCAGTAGCCACTTGTGCCTATGGAAGAAAGTTGGACTTCAGACGTAAACAAACAAACTTCGATACAACAACAATACCACCACCGTTCGGACACCAAATACTCTATTATGAGGCTCCGCTTCCCTCGTCTATTGTTGGGGCTCGACAGCCTCCTTCACATAGCCATCTTATCATTACCTGCCCAATTCTGTAGTATATGACGCACAAAATATAAAATACAAGCTGGATAAAACAAAATACACCAAAAAATATACCAAATTACTGCTGCTGGGGTTGCGAGCCCACGCATTTCTTGACAGTAACCACAATGTGCCAGTCATATCTTTCTGTCAAATTGAGTTTGTGGCCGAAGTTTCTGGGGTTTTGTGGTGTCTGCGTGCTGCCACCACCAGCAAACCGTTGTTTGGGGATCGCTGCCAGCCCTTGACGGCGGGAGTAACAGCAACAGAGAGAGCTCTAGTCAGGTTGAAAATACGACCTCAACCGCCAACGTCAATACAACATCGAATCTAGCATACCACAACTCATTCCCGTGGCAACGAAAACCAGCAATTGCCCTCTTCATCACACCGCTTCATCCATCTCTCATCTCTCGTAACACCTCTGCCCGCACTTATTTACGAGCCCTCGTGACTGATTCTTTATTCGTTATACTGCTGCCTCTGCTGCCTTCAATAATGACTAATGTCCAGACTATACTTTCCCATATGCTATATCTTCTTGTGCATGATTAACTCTCAGTTTGCCATTTTCGTCACTGGCAGTTCTGGCAGTTCTGGCTCCGTTCCGTTTTGTCATGTTGCGTGTGCTCGTATTCCTCCCCGTCTGTACTCTCTCTGTAACTGCAAGTGTAGCTGCAACTCTATATCCGTATATCTGTGATTCACTGTGTGTGACACACAGTGGTTTCTGTAGTGTACGATTGTCGGGTAATCGTTCTTTTCTGGGTTCTGTTTTCTGTCGTTTCTTTCTTGTCTCTTTCCTCTTTCTTGGTCACTTTGTCAGTTCCGTCTTTTAATTTCTCTCTCTCTTTTCTTCTTGCACTTGCTTTCTTTTCTTTATTTATTTGCTTCTTTCCTTTCATCTGGCTGCTGCTTATCAGTTATTTCCATCTCGCCCCATCACTCTCCTTACCCCCAAATCCAATCCAAATCCATCTTATCTTACTATATCCTCCACACGTGCGGCGTAACCATACAATAACCAGCCAGAACAAGAATCTTACAATCAGCCGTCCATCGTCTACTCCATCCTCACGTTGACTTCTGGCCCACATCGGCTTATCCCAATACTCATGACGTCTCAACACATGTCGGCGTCCCGTACAACCCCATTATCGCCTCCTCTCCACATGGACGATGAAATCATCGATAAGGACCAGACAAACTCGACCTCAACCCTCGACATCAACGGCATCAATGACTTCCCCGGCTCCAGCGTGGCGAGAAACATCTACCACTCTCCAATCCCAAACTCATCCCACAAGTTCTCGTCTAACCTTAGACTTCTGACCCATTTGGATGAGGATGGCCACAACAATACCATCATTGGCACACTAAGCGATACCGGCAATCACAACGATAACACAACTCCTTCAAACAACAGCGGCACCGATAACGATGATATGATCACACAGCTGGCAGGTACCATCTCTTCGTCGTCTACCATATCATCAAGAAAACAAGAGCTCGTCTACACCACATCAGCTCTAGGCGAACCAGTCAACTTCAATATCGCTCAGCAGTCACCCTCTAAGGCGTCATTCGACCGTATTGCTCAATTACCAACCCCTGTGCTCAACAACGGCTCTTTCATAAACTATTCAACCCTTTCAGCTGACAGCTCCTCTATGAACCTCTCCCCCGCGGAAGTCAAGTTGGATATCCAGAAAACCAGAAGTCCAAAGCATCACAATGTAGATAATTACGATTCGAAGGACCCTTCGAGCGGAGGCATGGCTTCTCCGAGAGTCATCTCGGATTACAAGCCAATTCCAGCTTTGGGCCGTAAGAACTCGTTATTGGACAACTCCAAGACGTCAACGTCCAAGAGATTTGTCTCCAATCCAATACTTATTCAAAACACAACATCACCAAGATATGGAACCCCCACACCGCCTCCACTGACGCCTCCACGATATCTTAAATCTATCCCAGCAAATTCTCCAGAGGAATCTGAAACAGTAGTAGATGAACACAAGTCTAAATACTACGAGAAGTCGTTCTACTCTGGTAGAGCTCATAAGGTGTTCAAATTCGTCCGCGAGATAGGTTCTGGTAACTTTTCGACGGTCGTTTTGGCGGGAGCTAGCGACCAATTGGTAGCCATTAAAGTCATCTCTGTTCCTTTGGAGTCCAGAGCTCTGATACAGAACTTCAAGTCATTTATAAGACGTGAATTGAGTATTCTAAATGAAATTCGTGCTCATCCATGTGTCACAACACTTCTTGACTACTCGCTTTCGCTTAGAATGGCTTCTTTGGATCCGTATGAAAGTGATGACAGTGACCCTGTCACTGATGAGGACTTTAATCATCTTCAGCAAGAAAATGACCAGCTCATATTCCTTCTGTACTGCCCTGGGGGTAATCTTTTACAGTATTTGACTACCAACAAACAGCATTATCATCTCCACGACACCAGATACTGGTTAGCCCTCAAAAGAATTGTGTGTGAACTTATCGTAACTGTTGGATACCTTCATTCCATTAACATCATTCACAGAGACATCAAACTTGAGAATATTCTTTTAAATTATACTTACGATGATTTGCTCGAGCTCATTACAATTGACTCTCCTCAAGTGCTTCCAGCCTTTACCAATTTGACAGACTTTGGACTCTCCAAGAAATTGCGCTCTCCTGATGAACTCTTGTCCACTCGTTGTGGTTCACAGGATTACATTTCACCAGAGATTTTGATGGGCTTAAAGTACAATGGATTCTTGACGGATTCATGGTCTGTGGGAGTCCTTCTTTACTCCATCGTAGAGAACAGATTGCCATTTGACTTAATTCCAGTTGATGCAAATCTAAATGGAGTTTCACCATCTGTTCTCCGCAGAAAGAGATCCAGAAATAGCTCTGCTCATCGTATTGCCATGATTGACTGGGACTGGTTCAATCTCAATCAATACTTGGCTGATGAAAACATTCCTGAAGAGATCAAGACAGTATTCAAAGAATTGCAGAGCATTGTCAAGGTGCTTTTGGTCAGAAAAGACAAGCGTTTGACTATTTCTCAGATCTTACAAATGGAAGAGTATCAATGGATCAGAGATTTTATTCCTGTCGACTTCTTGTTACACATTAAAGAGAAGCTGTAATTGTTATATTCCAACTTGAACCTTACTGACGTTTCCTTCTCGCGCTTTGCTCGCAAGACAACCTATACACCATATGATTGCTTACTTTCAATTCATTTGTATTAGCTGAGTTGTTCCAAACGTCAATCGCTTGTATTATAGAGCCCATGACCATCATTCACTTCATTCAACTTGCGCTGCAAGTTGTCCACCAAGTTTCCATTCGCTTCCATTTGTTTTAGATAACCATTTGCATTCGTTCATCTGTACTATATTCATTTAATGCAATAGTCATAAAATGATACAGCCTACTATATACGCCTATCTTTGTACAAATATGTCACATAATATATAACACGACAGTAGTATATAGATGTGAACGTTCTCTCTAAGTGACCATCTTAGATCTAGTTGAAGATCAAAGGAGACATAAGATAGTATCTTCTCGGCCCGACTATACATCTCTAATTTGAAACATTGACTCTTAGGAGCCTCCATCGTATACCATCTCCCTAACTCTGCGAAACGGACAATCCTAATAACCCACTTTCAATCTGGCCCATACACCATCATATATGACTACACCATCCCGTGCCAAACTGCCATACCCAACTCCCGTAGCCAAATGCCTCCATCAGCCACTGGGCTTAACGGCCACCTTCCTATTCTGGAATTTGTCTTTTGCAGCTTGTTGCTACAGACTTTGCGACAGCGAGACACTCTCGCTAGACCGGCTTACACATAGCGCAGTACACTGGATTTTTCACCGTAGGAACATCTTATGCACCACTATATTAGCCTATATTACCATGTATTACTCTGTATTACCCCATAGAACCACATATTAACCTATACTCATTCTACACTCATTCTACGCCCTAATTCGCTATATCGACGTATATTTCCGAACTTATACTTTATATTCCTATTCTAATCCCGTCTCGCATCCACTCTATCCATTCTATCCATTCTCCCCTGTGCGCACTCTCGGCAGACATCTCTTCACTGCTATATTGCCATATTACCATAGCTTCAAATATCGCTGTACCGACAAATAGCTCATGCAAATTAACTACATGACTAAAATTTCACCACACTCTATATCACACATTTAAGTCAATTCACCTCTAACATCCCTTACTATCGACTCTCGCCTTTTCTGCTCTCATGTCCTCCCCTCTTCTCTGCTCTCTCTGTAGCCCCCCACCTCTCACCGCCCCACCGACTCGCTACCGCAGAACGTTTTGTCTCGTCGTGTACTTCCACCAGCGCGAAACCGAACCAAAAAACCTCCAAAAGACAAATACAAAATCGTGCTCAGTACGGTTCTGTTGCACCAGTAGAACCATACACCAAACGGCGTTATTCTCTCGAGTCTATTGTCCGGAAGCAGGTCTATCGTACTCCCCAAGAGTCTAGGTGTTACTGGCGTTTTTCCAGCGTGCTCTCAAGCCTCTAAATATCGATTGTTCACTGGCTATTGCTGGCTGGCATTCTCCACAGCGGCTAATTTTCAATTCATAGAATTGAAGTACTTTATAGACAAAAGCTTGCAATCAACCCGGAATCAGTCCTCCGGTACCTCGGATACTTCCAAAATCTGCTGGATCCAGATCCCAACTCGATCCGAGCCAATTCCATCGCTCCTTTCTTGATACTTTCTTTGTTTCTGCTCTGGCCATTGATATCTCTACTCTTCCTTCAAAAACTCCCAACACACACATTCCCATGACCATGGAGTCCTCTGAAAATGCTTTGAATGGCTCCAACGGTACGCATCTAAAAGGCATCAACGGAACCGTGGCCGAAAACGGCAGCATCGGCTCCAAAAAGTCGACAAATGCTCCACCGGAGCTTCCTCATATCACCAACAACATTATTCCGCTTTCCAACGTGTTGAAATTCTACACGCAAGAAGCATTCAAGCAAATAACTACATTAATCGAGAATCTTTCTTCCACGAAAGATAGTGCGGACGATTCCGTTCGGAAGAAGAAGTTTTTGGAGCTCATAATATCGCTCAGACAAGATTTCATTAAGATATATACACTAGTAAAATGGGCATCGAATTCCAAAGACGTATCAAAGTTTATTGACTTGTTGAACTGGTTCAGAATGCAAGAATTCTACTTCGAGCAGTTGACATTCCAACTTAATGCACTAAATGGCTATAGTGGAGCAAAATTGCCTAATTCTGATCTTATTACCAGTTTGGAAGTTCTCTTCAAGGGAAGACCAAGACTTCCATCCTACAACTACATAAAGATCCCACAAATCTCAGCAGAGAAGACATTAGAAGTCATGCAAGATTTGAACTTGATTCTAATGACTAGAATGGCCCTCACAGACATACCGAAGCGTTTTGTAAATAACTACACGATCAAGGATGGACGTATCTACTTCGTAGTGCCGAATGAATTTCAGGTGCTGATCACTGTTGCCAACGACTTCATCATAGAAAGCAACGAGGAATACGCGAAATCGCCATTTTATTTCCTAGACTTCAAGTTTCTTTTCGGTATCAATCCTGAGACTTCCTTAATCACCCACAGGGACAACAAAATCGTCACCAAACTTCCTAAATCATCACATGAAAATCTAGAAAAGACCGTGAATAATGTGCTTCTCAACCAGGGATTGCATGGCTTGTATGATCTTCTTCATAAATACTCGATCCTGTTCAAACTCTATTTAATTGCTAAACAGTTAAAAGAGCTTCAGATCAACACCCGTTGGAGAAATAATCTCCTAGTTAATTACCAAAATGGACGATCTCTTATCATCCTCAACTACTGGTCTGGACAGTATCTCTCTAGGAACTGGAAGTCGTTCATAGAGCTTGGGATTGACCGCAACTACAATTTGAACTTTAGATGGTTCAAGAATGGTAAATATAATGTCAATGACGAGCTTTCGGAAGTTTTCAACAAGCATCTCAAGAACTCAAACGAGGAGGAATACGATGAAAGCAAAGGCTTGAACGAGTCAAACGAAGATGCCGAAGAACCGGAGGATTTGAATGTTGATTTGATATTGAACATTATTGTCAACAAGCACTCAGAACTCTTAATGAATAAGGTTTTTATCTCTTTGGACGACAAGTTGAACACTGTTGATAATCCTGACCAGGTGTCTTATATCACACCACATCAACTCTTGATTAAATCTTCTCCTACGAAGTCGGCTATCTTTTGTATCAACCCACTCACGGGCCACTTCTATTTCATTGATCCATGTCCAGTTCAAAACCTTATAGCCAAGAAAATCAATTCACCACCGGCTGTTGTAAAGAACAAAAACTTCGTTGCCGAGAGCGATATGGTTCATAACATCGTTGACTCTTTGACGCAGTTAAGACTTGAGATTTCGAATAAAGAGATCCATAACCGCCTCTTGACTACAGAATGGATCAATAATGACATTATTAACCTAAGCGACTACGAAATAAATCGCTTAGCAAATTTCTTTCATGGTAGCTTTACCTATAGTCCCAGCATTAATAAGCTTCAATTTTACAGGAGAAAAAACTGGCCTCTGAGTTGGTTCCTCATCAATCTTGTAAGCGGAATCACGTCAGTTACTTACTGGTGGGTAGCTCGCATCAAGTCAACAAGTGGAGAATGGAAAATCCAATGGATCCAAAAGTTGCAACTCACTAATGCAACTCACCCATCGGTGGATGCTGAAGAAAGTGGTTCTACTTATGAAGGAGTTGAACCTACGAACTTGAACTTCCAGTTCTTCAGTAGTTTATCTACAGTATGTTCGAATATGATCATTGACCACATGATTCTCGAGGAGTTAGTCAACAGAAACATTAAATTCTTGCAAGTTGAAAACACTGAAAATATTCTTGAAAAATTCAATATCGACAGCGTACCTGATGACGAAGCGGACACAGTAAAGAAAGAAAACGACACTAAGGAGGATATAGAGCTAGGCTTAAACTTAGAGGATGATGCTGAGCAGTCATCTGATGAGGGAAAGGAAAAGCCGCTTATATACGAGTCCATCATTATGATCTACAACGACGACAATTTGTTACCGATCTACAACTCTTCGACATCACTTTTCCTCAAGATCAAGCTCATTAACTTAAACAACGTTACGCAAATGAAGTTAAAACTTTTTGGTAAATTGCGTAATCTTTCTATCCGCAATTCTCCTGAGAACTTTCTTCAATTGAATTTACGCATTGATGAGGTAAAGAACTTTTTTGAAATCCACGATTTGATCAACTTATCTAGTAGAATCAATAACAATGGCGACATTGAAGTGGCTAGTACAGATTCTAACGGTACCGGGAACAAGTTGTTGGACAAGATTTTTAACAACTTGAACAAATTAAACAAACTCATCAAGATCTTGGATCAATTGAATAAGAACAAGATCGAGATTATCAACAACTCTGTTAATGATATTATTATCAAGATTGATAACAATTTGGATAATTTGATAATCAAGCTTCCAGAAAAAGCCACAGATTCTATTCAATTAGTAGCTGAGGATGAATTGAAAGATAAGGGCCACCCTGAGGTCAAGCTAATCTTGAACTACTTGAACAAGTATTTGAGTAACTACTACTCTGACGACTACTTGTCAGAGGAAGTTGAAAGGCCATACGAAGGAGATGATAGAAAGACATCCATTGTTGGTATTATCAAGTATTTGAAAGAAATCAACCCAATTTTGAAGTCTGTTCAGGCAATTAAGGCAGATCTCAAATTGCCAGAAAACATCTTCCGATTACCCAACGGTATGTCGAAATTAAATTTCGACATCAAATTCACCACTTTGAATTTGATCCAGTATGTGTACCATATCAATTACCAAACTGCCAACTCATCTAAAAAGATCTTCAAGGATAAGATTGTGGTCAACTTGACATTTAAGAGAAACAAATTCGATCGCATAAGTAAGAACTTGGTAAAGATTTCGTTGAAAGACAATCTCACAAATAAAAACTTGAAGTACAAGAAGCTATTTGAGTTGATCTTCAAGTCTATCAACGAATATGATTTGGAACACCAGCGCCAAAATCAAAATGAGTCTCAAGTACATACACCAGCTTCTAATAACTCTTCCAACAACGATTCCCACACCACACTTTTGATCAAGTTGAATTATGATTTCTTGGTGAACTCAAGCGATATTGGAGAGCTAATGGTTCGTATGTCCAAATGTTTTTTGAAGTTCTTACAATCCGAGACAATTGCCAATTAGACGACAATTCGGACCTTTAGTTTGTATTATTATATCTGTATCAATTCACGGTTAATATGATTAAGAAATGTAGCTTCGGTTAGACTATACAGTTTCGTGGTGTTAAATATTCCTAACATTAAATCACACTACACAATTCACATTACTCAGTACATATACATGGAGCAAAAATATCACATAAATCCTTCCAAGACTCTAAGTGCCTTCTCCAAACGCTGGATTCCCACGTCGTACCTGTTCTTATCGATGACCATGTCCAGTGTCAATCTTGAGAGAGAGTCTATTATCTTTTCAATTAATTGCTTTTCTTTTGCTGGCAAGTTTAATTGACTGAACTCTTCTCCAATTACTGTTCCATTCATACTTTCCAACAAATTGATTAATGTGTTGTAGCTGAATGGTTTCAAATCAGAACTTCCGGAAGACTTACTCTTAGTTTTCTTGGTCTTTCCACTTCTCGATTTCCTTTGAGTCAGACGCCTAGTGGCATCTTTGACAGACTTCGCTCTTGAAGGTTTGTGCACCAAAACAGGTTCTCCAATATCAAAGAACTCGTCATCGTTAGGAGCAGGGAATCTTGGAGTCACTATTGGGTTTCCTGCGATGTCTAATTCCTTTTCTGGTGTTGAGACGCCCATTTGTCTTTCATGCGTAGCCTCCGTGATATCAGAGTCCTCGACGGCTTGGTTTCTTTGTATGTTTGCCGATACTTCTCTTGCTCTTAATACATTATCAAGTGAAGGTCTTGGTGGTAGATTTGATGTAGGACTCTTCTGTCTCTGCTTGGGTAAAGTATTATCTTGGGCATTATGAGCTCCACTTTCGTTGGAATAGCCTTGTGTATGTGAGGCGTTGTGATCAACACTCTCACTATTGTTACTTATGATTGAATGGAGTTCCAATGAGTCATCATTACCATGAGATTGTGTTGTGTTGGCGACAGCTGGGGCAAGCTTCTCTATATCTTTCAGTTCTCCCTCTGCTGGTAAACTGCCAGATTCTATATGTTGTGACTTATTGATATCCCTTTCCGCATCTTTTCCTTCAAGTACAGGCACCTCCAGATCTGTGTGTTCGAAGACTGACTCACCTGATTTAAGTGAACTGGCATTTTTCATCAACTGGTCGAGATCGTCACTCAATTGTGTGGAGTTTCTATTAGAATTGCGTTTACTTGCATGGAAGTTTTCTATTTCCTCCTCTAACTCTTTTGTTTGAATGGAAGACAATAGGTCAGATTTGGGTCTTCTGGGAGATCTTGCTGGAACAGAGCCTTCGATATTTGTGTTGTATGAAACGTCTGGCAGTAGCTTCAGATCATCTTCTGCTGAAATAGCCTTCTTGACAGTTGGGAGCTTCCCTAACTTGATAGATGAGCTTGCACTATTAATAGACAGTGTGGATGCATTATTTGAAACTTTAGGGGTGGTTGTTGTCAGTGGAATAAATACCAACTTGCTTTTATCTTGTTTCTTTGTACTGTCGTGTCTGACAAGCTTGACCGAGACAGCTTGTTCACCCAAGTCTTCTACTCTATCTACTTTTCCAGAGTATTGCGATATTTGGGACATGTAGGACTCTCTGCCCTTTGGGGCATGAAATTCTTTTAGGTCAAACAGCGATGGCGTGTTCATCTCCAGTAACTGGTCGTGTTCTGCATTGTTGCCAAAGATACCAGAGAGCCTATTTGTCACAGCACCAAAAAGAGATGGAGAGCTGTTGTCTCCAGTCGTCATTTTCGTCAGAATAGGGGCAAGTTTTGGTGCTACTACACCCTCAGGAGAAGATGGTATACTTTTGGAAGCATCTTCGGTGGTGGTTGTCTCATCTACTTCGCTGATGGCATCATGTTCCGTTTCACGAGACAAAGGATGACTGAACTGACGTCCAGGCAAGTTGAAGTTCTCGGAATTGGCGTAAGAAAACTCGGATGTAAGGTCATCATCCATGTCTTCCTGCTTCAATTTGGCTGAGCTTTCAGTCATAACTCTTCCTGTTTTGTAGCTCAATCGGCGCTAGTCTCTTCTTATCTGTCAACTCTATCGATAAAGAAGAGATGTCTATTGTTTTGTACAAGTCCGTTTTGAAATCAAAAAAAATACCAGAGAAGACTCTTTCTCCGTACTAGATGTGATTTTCGTTCTCTCAGACCTTTGCTGGGATTAGGTGGCTGTTGTCTCTTTATGAATAAAGCCCGAATAAGGAAGATTCAATTAAGTAAATACTTGTTTTGAAATACTCCAAATCGGGAAACCTAATTGAAACTTCTTGCGGCAAGGATGTTCGTGGGGTAACAGAGTCGTGCGATGGGGACAAGATTAGAGGTCTGCTATTTGCAGCAAGATGGGATCGATGGGGATCGATGGGGAATGGGTGTTAGAGGCTGGGTAAGGTACTAATCTAATAGGTATGTTGTATGAACTGAATATCTAATATGGGAAAATATTAATTGGAAGAATTTTGAAAATTTATGGTATTCTGATTTCACAGATGACTTGTGTTCCTTGAATACTAATGCCAAAAAATAGTAAAATGGAGAGTTTTCCCCAACTTCTTCTTTAATCTTAGTTTATAGTTCCATTTCTGGCTTAATGATACTACACGAATCCAAGGTATCGGCGTAGTGGCGAGAGCTCTAATTCTACGTTTGAAAATAAGCTGAGGATTGTTTATAATTATAACTACTATTTCTGGACCAACTTACCTAGTGTTACCTATGTCAAGAATATTTATACATTTTAGAAACCCTTGCTGGGAATAAATTTCAAATACTCACTACCATGACGAGAGTTTAATTTAGACTCTACCTCAAACTTCCATGAGAACCAGCAGCTTCACACCCGTGGTGACTTCAAGGTTACCATTCATTAAACCCAATCGATAAAGTCACGTGATCAGATATCCAAATATCTTATTTACAGTAAGGACTACTTTTATCACAGTTTAGTTAACTAGACTAACCTTTACAATAGAACATTCACTAGTTCCAATCTCAAATGCTTCGTTCTATTGGATGCCAATAATAACTACACTATGAAAATTCGATAATTCGCTACTCTGAGTATTTTAAACCATCGCGCTAACCCATCGATAACGTACCAATAATACCAATGATGACCTTCAAAATACGACGATTTTATATACCTATAAGACGGTTATATTCCACTGATACCAGTGCTTATTTCTCACATCCACCATTGAATTACGAAACTTATGACCGAAGGTTGAAAGCAGCTCCCAAGTATATGAGCCAGAATCCTCACACTTGTGAAGCGGCATTAATTGATTGCATTAAAGCAAATAGATCTCTACAACAACAGAATCTAGAGTCAACGGCTTCGCATAGAAATCGAGATAAATCTCAAAATACGGTCAACTTCCTCCATTTGAAATTGAGTCCTAGCAACACGACTTTAGAGAATAGACTCTATGACTTTGTTTTCCAGGAAAACGCTGCACGATCCTTGCCTAGCTCTGAAGTTATCAAAACCTACTTAACTACCTCGCCACTTCCCAGCGATACAAGGAAAATAATTGACATATCTGTTGCAAACTTCTCTAAAAGATTACAGAAGTCTGGGCCCGATAATTCAGTAATATTTGCAGTATTACGATTGTTGTTAGACAAGAAAGATTACTACAATGGATTCAAGTTGATAGATTCA
Organism: Scheffersomyces insectosa; assembly: GCA_030572575.1. Taxonomy (NCBI): domain Eukaryota; kingdom Fungi; phylum Ascomycota; class Pichiomycetes; order Serinales; family Debaryomycetaceae; genus Scheffersomyces; species Scheffersomyces insectosa. The sequence continues at coordinate 151,209 of JAJMAO010000021.1, forward strand.
ACTTTTAATTCAGTTTCATATATCGATCATAAGAAGGAAAATATAATGAAAGAACTTCTCGGCGTGACTCTGTTTTTGGGAACAACAAGTGTAATCTCATACTCATGTTTGCCAATGATACCTTTCGTAGTATGGCTCTCAGTGAATATGATTACAATAGGATCTGTGTTTTACGGAATGGTCAGATTGCGAACACCTGAGCATTTGGGGAGATTAAGCTGGAGACCATATGTCTCGTCATTCTATAAGTGCATGCATAATGATGAGTTCTTCGCCATAAATAGCATTGTCACACATTTTGAAGAACACAACGAAGTTAATATTCGTAACTACCATCACAGCAAAGTCCGTAAACCATCATTATTGAATTCTTTTGATCACAATGAATACGTGATTGAGCTACCAAATGACAATGTTGAGCTTGTAAACATGGATACTTTGCGCCCAACAACTACCTTTGAGGAAGAGAGTGAGATAATCCAGCTACAGCAGTACTTTAAGCAGGAGTTTTCAAAGCGGAAGATGCTATTGAACGATCTACCAGAGGAGCTTATCTTCTTAGAGTTTTGGCTAACGCATGGAGAGAACTTTGAGTGGGTTGAACCCGACCAAGATCCAGCCGAAATCTTGAAATTAGATATCAAGAACAAGCTTATCAAATGATCTTCTTCCAGGTAGATACATGTATATATTAAACTAGTAACGAATGTAATGATTTATTCCTACACCACGGCAGAAGCAACAGAGTAACAGACGATGCCAAGACGTCATCGTAACCATACAACTATAAACAAATAATAACATGACCATAACCACATAACCGTATAATACTAGCACCACTAAGAAAGGATGCAAAATCCCATCATGCAAGGTCCGGGTAACCCCATCGAGTTTATGCTGCGAAGATCTGCTTTCTTCAAAACGGCTTTAGATGCTGTGATGGTGTAGTGAGAGACTCTGTTAACCATAACCTCGAGTATTATGAAGTTGTACTTTGAAGCTGAGAAGTTCCTCAAGCCAAGCGAGCGAGCTGGAAGTCTTCAATCGCGAATTTTCAATGATGGGAAGTTGACCAACTCTCCTAAGCACATTTTCGCATTGGTATATTCTACATTGAAGTATAAAGAATATATCCAAGCGATAATACGAAAATCGAAGATAAAACAAACCTTGCAAACCAAAAAATTGAAGATAAGCGATGAATTGTTACTTTTATTAGTTCATGATTTGATTTTCTCGCCAAAAGGTAGAATTCAACTGGGAAAGCATCCAATCAAAGACGCCTTCTTGCAACATAAGACTAGATTGCAGGCCGAATTTACCAAATTGAAGTTGAAGTACAAGGTCAAAGCAGCCAGCGAGTTACCAACTAAAGATGTAGATGAGGATGAGACCCCTATTAGGTGGTTCCGTATCAATACTATCAAAGCTTCGCCAGAGACCTTTTTCGAAAAGAACGAATTCTTTCAGAAGTTGCAACCGGTTAACTCTATTGACGAAATATCAGAAACAGGATTCATATACCATGACGATTACATACCGCATTTATATGGTATTCATCCAAGAGAGAAGTTGACTTCTACTCCAGCTTACTTAAAAGGCGAAGTTATTATTCAAGATCGTGCATCTTGCTTTCCAGGTTACATACTCAACCAGGACCCTAGCGATATTCACACCGAGGTGATCGATGCCTGTGCTGCTCCTGGTAACAAAACCACACATTCTGCTTCATTCTTGTCAGATAGTCCCGACGCTGTGGTATATGCTTTCGAGAGAGACTCAAAGAGAGTAAAGATTTTGCGTACTATGTGTGAGAAAGCAACGGGTAAAGCTAAACAAAACCTTATTCAAACTACTCATGCTGATTTCACCAGCACCAAGCATTCAGACTTTCCTAACGTGACAGGATTTGTTGTAGATCCTTCGTGCAGTGGTTCAGGTATTTTTGGTAGAGCTCTTGAGGATTCCCAACGTGAAGAGGAAGAAGAGAAGGATATAGACACTGAAAGATTGAATAAATTGGCTGGTTTTCAATTCAAAATTGTGAAGCATGCATTATTGTTCCCTTCTGCAAGGAAAGTAGTCTATTCTACTTGTTCTATTCACCCTCACGAAAATGAAAGAGTCGTTGTGGATCTACTAACGGACCCAGAGATAAAGGGCAGAGGATGGAGATTAGAGAATAGAGAAAACGTCATTCCCAGCTGGCCCAGACGAGGATGGAAGGAAGAGTTCACTGCTTTGGCTAACGGTGATGAAGCTATATGTGAGGAACTTGCTGGAGGCTGTGTGAGAGCAGTTCCTAAGGAAGATGGAGGCATTGGCTTTTTCGCAGCCTGCTTTGTTAAGAAACAAGTTATCACCGAGAGCAGAAAGGGGGGAAAGGGTAGTACGAAAAGAGAAACTAACGGCGTCAAAGAAAAGAAATACGTGGGAGATAAGATACCGCTTCAAACAAAGGCTCTGTTGCATGACGTGGATAACAATGGAAATGGAGATGTAATCGCAGATGCAAATGAACAACACTCGGAGATTGACGGCAATAATGACGAGGACTGGGGAGGCTTTGATGACTGATACTTGTAGTTCTGTAGAATTATACCGTATATGAGTAAATACTATACTGTAAATACATATTACATCACCGGGTGCTACCAAATGACATTTTGCGACAACCGGTCCGCGCATTCCTTAACGGACATGCACGTCAAATTTAGTCATACACAAGGAAAAATAATGCCTTCCCCAATACCAAGAAATAAGGTGTAAATATGAAAGGCACCACCACGGCAACGCAGAGCGGACAAATGGGAGAATCATAAGTTTCGTATTATGACTCGTATTTACTAGTGGTGTTCTGGCCACTAATTCTTACTAGGGACGGCAACTGGTTTAGGAACAAATCCCAATCTCTCCTGGCTACCTGCACCTTATCTCCCCAAACGGGAACTTCCGCCAGATTGTGCCTCTCGTCTAGGAGGCCGAGCTCCACTACTCTACCTCGTAGTTAGTTTTTCGCCATCTACTTAGAAGATATGATTCACCGATGGTACCATATGGAAAGGCAAAAAATCGCCTTACTCTTTGAAAAGATATTATTGCAGAGAACCTTTTCACAACCATCTTGTACATTCGGTAAAGATAATAGAACAATGTTAGCAAGAAACATCAGAAGCTGCCGAGGCAAAGGCGCCTTTACGTGACTTCACCTTATCGAGTGCGATTTGGCCATTGGAAGAGCCGAACAGATAATATTTACTTTTCTTTTTTATCCATTCGCTTACAGATAGTTCCACACAGGAGCCTGGTTTGACGTATTTTACTAAATAGGTAATCGAAAAGGGAGCCGTACATGTGGATGGAACTGCGACGGAGGTCGGAAGTTGCAAAAGGTCCTACCAGAGAGCATATTCAGTAGAGATAATACTGATTGGAAAAAAGGATGGAGGTTCCACAAAAGAAACAAGTTCGATCAAAGGCAGAATTTAGAGTCATTTGTAGATCATATCTGGAGACAACACGAGACCCCTTCCAGGGCCGCCAAGCTGCAATGAGTAAAACAATATGTAACAAAAAGCTTAAAGATGAACGTAATGCAATCCACTTCCGCCTTTGTCGTGAAGCAACTATTCACCTAAAACAGTAGCAGTAGATCTTGACAATGCAATATCCCTAAATGGAGCATACAAGCAGTTATCCTTACCTCTTCCCCCTCAAAACAACCCTAATCAGTGCCTTTTGGACTAACATGGATAACTGTAGATGTAGCTTCTATTCTGCAGTCAATGTTTGGACACCTAATCGAACGGCTAAACTGCTCAGGTCCACTCAACTGGAAGGAGACTGACCTGGAAGGTCGGGGTATGCTAGATTAGAAAATCGCCTAAGTTATCATAACCTCCAATTTGGCAGGTGGCACCATCCCCCTCCGCAATCCCCACAGCTGGGACAGGCCTTTAATATGGTGCCGTACGTTCATACAGTATTTTCCAGACAATATTCGCACCCCCTTTAACAATACTTCGCTCCAGTAATCCAAATTGAGGCGCGATAATTTCATCTAGTCTACGTTTTGAAGTATTAGAGAACAATGTTTATTTGCTATAAAAAAGTCACATACAAAATGAATTATATACGTTCTAGATACTTATATATTTCTTTTCATAGTTAGAATACTTTTCACAATTGAAGACTAATAAAGTTTGAGAAAAGATTAAAAAAGTTCGCGGAAAGACGGGAAACTAAAATGGTGAAAGTCAAAAAATGTGGTTGCAAACGGAACCAATATTTACTAACCACCCATAAAT